>VDFB02259066.1:0-201130 GCA_007258455.2 Sequoia sempervirens
GATGTCAACAATAAAAAGTCTACTTCTGGCTTTGTTTTTTGCCTTGGTTTTGGTCCTATCACATTGTCTTGCAAGAAGCAGTCTGCTATTGCATTATCATCTACAGAGGCTGAGTACCGTGCAACAGTGTTAGCTAGTTAGGAGGTTTTATGGCTTCGGCAGTTGATGATAGAGTTTGGGTTTCCTCCAGATAGTCCCACTATTCTTTGGTGTGACAATTAGAGTGCCATTCACATTTCTCGCAACCCAGTGGACCATCAGCGGACTAAGCACATTGAGACCCACATGCACTTCATCAAGCAGTTGATTCAGGATGGTTCTCTATCTTGGAGTACATTCCTACAGAGGAGCAGTGCTAAGTGCATATCTTCACTAAACTCGCATCTCAAGCTATCTTTAGTTGCCTCTGCATGCTTGGGGTGAAGGGAAGCTGTCCTGGGGGTCTCTCAAGAGGCCTCCTTCCTTCCATGTTTTTTTCAAGATGTTTCTTTATCTCTTTTTGGAGAGGAGTTTTTTCCCCACCTGGTTTTCTCCTTTACTCCGCTTTACAGAGATTTGGTTGTATTCGGGTACTTGATCAGGCCTAGTTTCCAGGACCCAATTTTACTTTCATGCATTGTAGTTACTTTTGCTTTCTTGCACATGTTTGTAGTTGCACTTTTGCTCATCTTAAGGGGGGGTGTTAGAGTAAAGGTTTTAACTTAATTATATTAATTAAGTTACCTTTATTCCTCTCTTAAGATTTCACTTTAGATGCATATTGTGACATTTAATAATTATATTAATTATTAAATGTTTACCTATTAGGTTTACTTTTTAGGTTTTGCTTGATCTCCTTTTAAGGATTGATCCTTGTAAATATTTCATTCGATTGTTCTAATAATATATCTCTCATATTACAGAGCTTCAAACCCTCTCTTACTTTTTTTCTCTATTCTCTTCCCTGTGACAGGTTTCTCTTTGCATGCAGGTGTTCTTGGACTCCGAAGTTGGTTTTGACAACTTCTACATCATCTAGGATTATAAATAAGAAAGGTGATAATGGATCACCTTGAGAAACCCCCTAAGTTGAGCTGAAGAAACCAACTAGAGATCCATTAAGTAGCACTAAAAACTTAGCACCTGAAATATATGACATGATCCACTTACACCATTTTCAAGAAAACCAAATCTTTGTAACACCTGATTCAAAAAGGACCAATCTACCCTATCATAGGCTTTCTGCATATCCAATTTTATTATCATAGATGACAACTTGTTTTCAGCAATGGAATGTAGGACTTCATGCACAACAATGACACCTTTTGTTGTCTCCCTTCTAGGAACAAATCCCCCTTACTCTTGTGATATGATTTCAAAAACAAGAGGGTATAATCGGAGATAAATAGCCTTTGTAAATATTTTATAGATCATATTACAAAGAGAGATTAGCCTAAAATCTGAAAGGTCCTTGGGGACTTTATCTTTGGAATGTTTGCAATATGGGTTAAATTGAATTTCCTTAACATTCCACTTGATTTCCTAGACTCCTCTAATACATTTAAGATATCCCAACACTTTTGATAAACGGTTATTGTAAATCCATCAGGACCAGGATCTTTGTTAGGAGGAAATGAGAATACAACATCGTTAATTTCCTGTAATGAAAAAGGCACCATTAACTTCTCATTTTCATCATGAGATACTAATGATGGGATGACTTGAAGGAGTTCTCCCCTATAACTTAATAATTGTGGGGACACAACCTTATTATTAGATAACAAATTGGAAAAAAAACTTTATGCCCTCATTTTGTATATCCTCTTCCTTCATTAACAAACCACTTGAAGTTCTATCATGAATTGAGAATAGTGAATTTTTAGATCTCTTAACCTGTGTTGAGATATGAAAAAACTTTGTGTTCCAAACCCCTTCCTTTAACCATAGTTCCCTTGATTTATGCCTCCAATACACTTCTTCTCTCAAGAGTAGCTCTTTCCACTCAACTTTCAATTTCCCCTGTTCCTCAAATAATGCATTATCTAAACCATTCACAATAATTAAATCATTAACAACTGGAAGCCTTTTGTATACAACTTCTTTCTACAAAAAGATATTCTTAAAAACTTGTTGATTCCAAGTTTTGATATGTTTTAAATGATCCAATTTCTTACTCAACTAATACATTTAGGAACCATTGATGAATGATACATTTAACTAATGCTATCTTAGCATATCAATGAATTGAGGATGACAAAACCACATAGCTTCAAATTTGAAAGTTGATTTCCAAATTGTTTTGCTTTTTTTAGGAGACAAAACTAGAGAGATTGCAAAATGGTTTGAAGTTGTAAATGGCAGAATTTTTGAAGATAAAACATACTCATTGGCTACCCAATTTGGAGAAGATAGGAATATGTCTAGCCTCTCCCTAATTTGGAGAAAAAATTTCCTCCTATTTTTCCATGTGAAACTACCATTTAGTGGGATGATGTCAACAAGTGCATTATCCTGTATAAATACAAAGAAATCTTCCATGTCCCTTTTGGATGGACATATCCCACCTTTCTTTTCTGATAAAGAAGTAATTGCATTGAAGTCACTTGCGATAATAACTTTGTCTTACCCCAATACATCCAAAGTTTGCTTCAGCTTATCCCACAACAACTTTTTACCTACATAGTTGGTTGGGCCATATACGTTTATCAACCAAAAAGAAAGATCAAAGTGGAGACTTTCATAATTTTCCAATTGTTCTCACAAGTAATGTTGCTAATACTTACTAACTTAGCATTCCATAATGAAGTAAGACCACCTGAAGCTCCTTGAGATGCAAAGTGGAGATAATTCCACTTGGACTAGCTCTTACTAAAATTTGCAAAAGCCTCATCAGAATTTTTTGTTTCTTGAAGAAGAACCACATCTGCCCCACAAGAATCCAACTACTACTTGATGAGGACTCTCTTGTCAGATGCGTTAATGCATTTGACATTCCAGGATATTATCTTCATGACGACCTAGGAGAGCAACATGCTCTCCTTGGTCTCTTTTGTTTCACAACACTTCTCAAATTTGTATCCAATGTTGTTTGAATGCCTACCTCAATTTCCTCTTGCAATTTTGTTGCTAAAGACTTCCTACCTCTCTTAGTAGGAGATTTTTTATTATGGAAGAAATTGGTGATTGAGAAATAGATAGTGATATAAGCCCATCCTGTTCTTCAACTTCCCCCATTACCTCTAAAGCAATATCTTCTAATAATTGCTCCCCTACAACAAGAAGAGCCTCATCTACAAAAAATTCAAGCTCCCTATCTAAGGGTATAAGAAATTTAGGATGACTTAGAGCTTGTGAAAATTGAGCAACTTCCACAAAATTAGTATCCTCCTTTCCATAATTCTCCAAAACCTTCAACACTTCTTCACTACTACATGACTCACCAAAAGTAGGCATTGTAGTGCACTACTGAAGATGTTGAATACTATCAAACTTAAAATACAGAGTAAAACAATTTGAAGGATGAAGAAAAGAGTTAAATTGAGAAAACAAAAGCTTCTCCCATCCAAGAGCAAGTGAAATGGAAATAGATTTATTACTATCCAAAGGAACCAAAGAGTTAACCGAGGATTGAAGATTTCGATAAGTTAAAGATTTATTCCCACACCCAATGCCTCTTGATAGAGCATGCTTGGTTGTTCCTTCAATATCTCTCCCAAGCAACTGTAAAGACTGAACCTCAAAAACTACCTCCTGCTGTGTTATAAGAGTAGAAACCCTACCACTTGAAGACTGCTTGACTGAACCCGCAATATCACCCCCTGAGAACTAAAAATCTTGAACCTCAGGGACCTCATCATGAGGAACTATGGTACTGGAAACCCAATTAAGGCATTGCCCCAAACCATAAAGAATATCCATGACATTGATTGTACAAGGGGAAGCATAAACATGCACAAAACCATCAACAAAAGGAATTACACCAGTAGGTGACCAAACAAACGACATCTCATTAGTGGAAAGAGAAATTCCTAACTCCCTTGCTACCTTCGACCTCAAAATTTCCTTAACAAGAGAAGGCACTGTAGCAACTGTTAAATTAACTAAAGGAGTAGAAGCCCCATTGGGAGAAACTACATTTCCACCATCCATTGTTACTGGCACATGCAACTGACATTTAGTCAAAGGATGAACAAGAAAGTGACAATAATGACAAATTTTGGCTGGATCTTTAAAAACCTCCTTTTGCTTCCATGATCCATTCACTAATTTAATGATTAAGAAAGTCAAAAATTGCCTTGAAACATCTATGAGAAGACAAATTCTCATAGGAAGCCAAGGATTAGAGAAAAAAATCCAAGTCTTGATGAAGATAAATGCCCAATTTATTGCCCAAGGTTTCAATAATATTGCTATCTCTATATTCAAGAGGCAAGCCTTGAAGTTGAACCCAACAAGGAATGAATTTAACGACATACAGTGAAGGAGAAAAGTTTGGAAACCATGGCAAAGTAAAAATCCCATGACCCTCACATATCCATGCCTTTTCCTATGAACAACATTTCTATAATCTTTGGTAGAGAAAATAACTACAAAATACCCCTCCCCCTTGTCTAAATAATAAACTTGATTAAAACCCTACTAGTTTTGAAAAACCCAACTTTGCAAAAATTTGATATCAGGGATAAAATTTCAAAACTTATAGAATAACACTACCTCCTTAAGGTCCTTAACTTGAGAGAGAACCATAGAATCTTGAAAATAAATGCTAACTTCAATATCTGCACCATTTTCTTGAGACCTTTGTTGCTTTGGAGCCCAAACATTTTTTATGTGATTTGGAAGAATACCCTTTGCCTTAAAGTGAGGGCCATGTTTGTTCTAATCCAAAGTAGACTTATCCTTTCCATTGACAGGAGAACACACATGTACACTTTTCCTCTTTGGGGAAACTGCTTTAGAATTCAAACCCTTGCAATCTCGTTATTAATGTTGCGTAGGAGCAACTTTTCTTCAAGCCTTTATTCTTGTAACACTAGGCATCTGCATGCTAGTCATTTTGTTATCTCTTTCACAAGTTAGATCATGCATTATTGACAAGGGTTAACTGAATATCTCTTTACATAGTTTACCCCCTCCAAGTCTATAAAAAATTGATGGTGTATTCCATAGTTCTTTAAAGCCTAGTCACTTGATATGTTTAATCCTACAAATAATACTTCCATCCATACACAAAAATACTAATAGGTAGCATATGATAATCAAGTTTGTATTGAGAAATTTTACCCACTTTCCACATCTATTGAATAAATGAAATGAAAATCAGGTCTACAAATCATCCGTAAAACACTTCTATTTGTAGACACAATGGAAACATTATCAATCTCCAAAAAATAAAAAAACCATAAAAGAAAACAAATTCCTTGGTTCAATTAAGGTCTCTATTCATTTTAAACACATTATAATGGTTCTATCAATATTTATCATTCCCAATCCAACCTCCTCACATACATCATTGCTTGGGGTAAATCATAACTATAAATATCAAAACTTCTTAGGTTTTAACATAGTCAAGGACAAGCATTTGACATTTTTGTTTTTATTTTTTTCAACTTATGTGTGCGTGTGTGTGTTTTCTTTTTCTTGTATTTCTATCACTCCATGGGGCTTTTCATGAAAACTATGTCATCATTGTCTTACATATCATGGTGCATTTTATCACTTTCCTACTTGTATGTTTTTCTTGTACAACACAACAAGTGTGTCATTATGGTCTTCCATATCATGGTGTATCTTGTTATGTGGTATAAAAAAATAGGCTACTCAAACACCTATTTTTTTTGCAAGCTTCACAACATTCATCATCACATCATCCACATGCCTTCATTTCTTCTTAACTACTATTCATAACTAACATTCATTTCATCTCATCATTTATTCTAACACATTCATTCTATCCCAAATTCCTTTATTTCATTTTGAGTGTTCATCCATCTCTTTCATCTCCACATGCCCTCTCAAGGGTATCTCTCCAACTGTCATGCCACTTGGGGGATCCTCTAATATCTATTATTAGAATCCACTTTCTTTAAAAATCCACTACTTTTAGATGTAATACCGTTTCAAATAGGGGAAAATGTAGAAACCTATTTTTGCCACTAAATTTGTCATCATTCTAGTCTACTAACTCCATTATTCCAACTAATCAAATTCTATTGTCATTTGTCAGTGACTAATTTTATTTTTGTCATTGTCTCATCACATCATTGATTTATTAACTTCACCATGCTAACTTTCCTTCTCAATTAATTTATTATATTATATTAATTAATCTCATTTATCCTTATATCACCCCCTAACTAATTAATTGATTAAATATTATTAATTAATGAATTAGCTCCTAATTAATCTATGCACATATATTCAATTAAGATTAAAAAATAATCTTGATTATCCTCACCCACATATCACTCATCAATAAAATTCAGTTAATTAATGAGTTAATCCCACATGTCACTCATGTCAAATTAGTTAGTTCCACATTTCAATCATCAATCTTGAATTACTTAACTAATTAGTTGATCAAGTTAACTCTTAGTCAAATTAGTTGATTAAATAATCAAGTTAGTTGATTAATTAATCAAGATAGTTAACTTATCACTCAGGGTAGTTGCTAATTAATCAATTGAGTTAACTAGTCAATCAAGCTAGTTCACTCTAAATCAAGTCTTTAGCCCTCTAGATTGATTAAACCAATCTTGATCATTCATATTTTTACCAAAAAATCTATAAATCAACCATTTTTTTAGGAATTGGGGGAAATGTTTGAATAATTTTGATTTATTTCTGAATACCTGAATCATGTCTTTGTCATGATGCCAAAAGTCCTACATAATAGTTGAGTATACATAATTCTTTTTTGAAGCTCAAGAAAATCCAAATCAACTATCCATTTAATGTTTACATATGTTTAGAATAAGGAATTTTAAATTTAATTTTAGTTTTGAATTTTGTTCTAAATTCAGTGCATTCACTATCTACACATACTAATGGATGCATAAGTGTAATGTTAAAAATGCACACCCTTATAATTTGTTGTATTCCATCATCACTTTGGCATGGTGGCTTGCATTATCTAGATGCCAATATTTTTATCACTTTTGTCATATTTTTATTAATCCTTGTGTTGTTCCTAGTCTATTGAGCGTTTGTTTAGTCCAAAATTTTTGGATGCAAGTGACATTTTGGATGCAAGTGCTACATGTGGATGTTCACATGATGCATTGGCATTCTACAAAAAAGCATGATTCCATTGACCATTTTGAAGCATTTCATTCCTCTTTCCATGACCATCCCATGAAATGTAACCATATTGAGTGCATTATAAAAGGTTATCTTTCTCTTAGGCTCCTTTTTAACCTTGATTCAAACTATTCTCTCAATCCTATCACAAACTATCACTTTAGAAAACACTCTCAAGCTCTAATGACAAACTAGCTATCTTCATTATTAATTTTTGAAGCTCTTAACAAAGTTATTTGCATGTGAAGACCATTATTTTGTTTGTGCGCTCATAGAGGTGTGGTAGAAACTCCAAAATATAACATTGTTCCTCTTGATTACAAGTTTAGAGGTGATGTTGCTCTTATTATTGTTGTTCCAATCTCTTTATTTGTTTCTCATTTACTACACATATATTTCTTGAGTGTTCTTGAGAATTTTGGAATATAGGATTCAAAGCTATTATTGTTATTATATTCTCATATTTTAGCATAATGTTGTGATTGCATTGTTCTTGTGTTTATAATTTTCATTTTCAAAACTATCAAAATCTAGGCTGCAATGGCAGTCAAAAGCTCAATATACAAATTTGATTGAGGCAAATCTCCAACAACCACAAAACTTTCTCTTTCCTTATTAGTATTGCAGGTTCTATAGGAGAAGTTTTGCTTATAGTTTATTTAGTGATATCTTCTTCACCTCCTCTTTCTTGTTATTATTTCATCAATATCCTCTAAGGAACTAGTTTTTTTATAGTGCTGCTTTATTTCTCTAGTCATTGGTTATTTCACCATGTTATATTCTATTTTATTGTTCATACAAGTAGTATATTTCTAGGAAAAATATCAATTTTAGTTTTTCACCCATACAAGATGACAACATGTTGCACTAGTGTCCATAGAAGATGCTAACATCTACATCAAAGAGATTCAAAATTTCAATCTAGGTTCCTTGTTTTCTATATTTTCCATTTTTGTATTTAAATTTTGGTTTCTTTTTCCTAATTCTTTGTAATTAGCATCAATTAGCACTTCAAGTATTTAATTTCATTTAACAAACATGTTTCTACATAAAATTTAAAACACAAAAGGGTTAATTAGCATACTCACAACAATAGAATATTATAAATGAAAACCTCAACTAGTTGACCTAGTGTAGTGGTTTAAGATCACGCTTAAATAAATCTTGTCTTTCTTTAAGAGAGTCAAATTTCATTCACTACATTTGAATCCACTAAAGAAAGACAAGCTTTCTCTAAGAGTATTATTGTCAAATCACTACACTAGGGTCAAGTAGCTGAGGTTTCCATTTAAACCAATCTATTGTTGTGATTATGTTGATGAACCCCTTTTTTATTTAAATTTTAAACAAAAATGTGTTTGCTAAAAGAAGTCAAAACACTTAAGTGCTAATTGATGGTAGTTATAGAGAATTGAGAGATAGAACCATATTTTTTAAATGTAAAAATAAAAAAAAATAGAAATTGAGGAACTTCGATTGAAATTTTGAAGTTCTCTACCTTGGATGTTATCACCTTGCATGGATGCTAATGTGTTTCTCTGCCATCTTACAGTACAAGTGAAAAACTAAAAAATGTTGTTTTGCCTAGAAAGATACTCCCTGTACAAACATCAAAATAGAACAAGAGAACATGATGAAATAACTAGTGATTGAAGCAATAAAACAACACTATAACTAATATATTAGAGGAAACTAAGGAAATAACAAAAAGATGGAGGGGTGATCCCACAATAGTGTGTCCCACTTTTTGGCCAAAGTAGGACATTGAAATTATAAAGCTTGACCAAATTCTCACTTTCTAACACCTATAGCAACTAAATTGTTAATAATTTGAATATGATGTGAACTAGTGATTTTTGAGATTTTGTCTGTAGATTATAAATATATATTTTAAAAAGAAATAATAAATAATTTGTGTATTTTTTACACAACTTTTAATAACTTATTTTCATTGAACAATATTTTTAAAAAGTGATGTTTATTCGATATAGCATAACTTTATTTGTAGGAATGATAAAATTATACATTTTTAAATATAGATTTGTAACACAGATATCTAAGGCATGGATTTTTTTCATAATTTTTTGTTGCAAAATTTATTTTTTATAACTTTTTGATGTGAGATCAACTATAATTTAGACATAGGTTCACTCATTATCACATTTTTTCATATTTGGTCAATTAACTTTCTTTGTTTTCACTCAAATTAAATTTTTTTGTTGTTGAAATAAGAACATAAATACCTAGAGGACAATTATTTCAAATTTTAATCTATTTTACTATTTTTCCATGTGTGTGGAACAAATACCTTCATAATTGTTGAAAAACCTATCTTCACTAGAAAATAAATATATTAATCAAATTAAATATATTCTTGATATTATACTCATTGGAAAGCTTACTTCAAGTGCTACAATCCCAAAAATTATCTTTTCATATCCATTCCATTTACTAGTCCAACCAAGATTGAAAACAACAAAATTTGAGGCCTAAGGTGGAAAGGTCACTTTTAGGCCTTTCGTTTGAAGGTCCTCCAAACGAAGGTACCTTCGTTTAAAGGAATTCAAGGATCTTTGTTCAAAGGTATGTCATTCCCATTGAAAAAAATATTCGAATGAAGGTACTTTTAGATGTACCTTTAAATGAAGGCACTTTCATTCAAAGAAATACCTTCAAACGAAGATATTTTCAAGTTTTTTCCTTCATTCGAGTTCAAAAGAGTGATGTCTGACAACTCACTATTGTGGGTTCACTCGAGGAGGTGAAGAAGATATCATTGAATAAATTATAAGCTTAAGACTTCTTCTCCAATGCAACCTGTAACACCAATAAGGAAAGATAAATGTTTTGTGGCTATTTGGGGATTTTTGTTAGTCAAATCCTTGTATCAAGATTTTGACCAACATCACAATCTAGTTTTTAATAGCTTTGAAAATGAAAATGATACAAAATAATAATGCACTCACAATGCTATACTAAAATATGAGAATATAATAACAAGAATATCATTGAATCCCATATGCCAAAATTCTTAAGAATACTCAAGAAATATCCATGTAGTGAATGAGAAATTTATGAAGAGATTGGAACAACAATAACAAGAACAAAATCACCTCTAAACTTGTCACCAAGAGGGATAATTTTTGGAGTTGCTACTACACCTCTATGAGTGCACAAACACGAAATGGTCTTCACATGCAAAGAACATTGTTAAGAGCTTCAAAAATCAATAATGGAGATAATTAGTTTATTGGTAGAGCTTAAGAGTGTTTTCCAAAGTGATAGCTTGTGAGAGGATTGAGAGAATAGTTTGAATTAGGGTTAAAAAGGAGCCTAAGGAAAAGATAACCATTCAAAATGCACTCAAGATGGTTACATTTCATGGGCTGGCCATGGCAAGAGGAATGAAATGCTTCAAAATAATTAGTGAAATCACAAATTTTTACAAGATGCTAGTGCATCATGCATATGTCCGCACATAACACTCATATTTGAACATTTTGGTCTAAATAAAGGCTCAACAGGTTAGGAACAACATAAGGATTAGGAAAAATATAACAAAAGGGTGCTAACATTCTAACATCTAGATAATGGAAGTCATCATCATATCAAAGTGAATGTAAAAAGGGTATACAAATTTTTTGTTGAAAATTGAGGTGTTTATGTAGCTTAATACTTTGTAAAACTTTATGATTGCTGATCTAAATATGTATTCTTTGTTACAAATTCTTTGTGGGTGATTATCTGATTAATTCATTTTATTATTTGTAGAATGAAGATAGAAGTTGTTGAAGAATTAGATAGGATATTAGAAAGATTACACAAGCATGTATACCGTGGAGAAGCCCTTTCGGGGAAAAACTCCACCAAGAATCAATGTACTATTTTATCTTTGAAGTAGATTGCAATAACTCCAATTCTTGCTTGAGAATGCTTCTTTTGCCTTCACCAAATCTTCTTCACAACTTGCAACAATAAAACTGATAATAACTCTCTTCAACTTGCTTGAGATAAATAGGCATTAATTAACTTTGTAAACTCCACAAGAGTTACAATTACAATGATCAATCCCTATCCCTAAAAGGTAAGCCTATCTTTTGCAAGTTAAGTTATGTCATGAAGAACAATGTCAAATCTTCATCTTCATCCATTTGGGCGTCCCAAACTAAAGTACAAACTCAACCTTTATTCTGTAAATATCTTCAAGGCTTCATCCTCAAAGTAAGCGCCCAAGAGTGGTCCCACTTAACTTAGCCTTCTAAAATATCATACCATGCAAAGGAGTTAATTCCAAGAAGCCAACTTGGGCACCCAAGTTGGGTCCAAGTCATTTCCTATTAACTGAAACATTTCTCTGCACCATTCATGCAAGAATGGTCATCCCTTGTTAACTAAAGGTAGTCCCTGTTATCTGTCATGCAACTCAAGTCATTAGTCATGCATTCCAAGTTAACTGAAGTCAACTAGCATTCAACTAAAACTAATTGAAGATAACTAAACCATAACTGAACTAAACTGATTCTGAACTGATCTGAATTGAGCTAAACTGAACTTCATGCATGTAAACATCAAACTCTAACTCCTAGGATCTTTACATGCATTCAAAAGTGTTATCTCTTACTCCAAATAGTTAAATGAACTCAAGGTGAGTGTCACCTACCATGTGGGTGCCCCATGTGCCCCTATTATTTAGGAACTCATATTGGACACCCTCACATGCTCCTAACATTTAAAATTAATTCAATTAACATGATTATTTCATCAAATATTAATCTCTTTCTAATCCTAGTGTTGGGGAACACTTTCCAAGGACTTAAGAGATACATGAAATAAATAATGTTTAGGATTGCAATTAAATGGTATCCTATTTCCAACATTTTTACATTATAATAACAAAACTAGTTTATAATCCTTAATTTAGCATAAACATTTTCAATGACATGAATAGAAAGAGGTTAAAAATACAAGTCTTATGAATAACATTTTTATCCTCACTTAAAAGTAGATTAGTAGCACAATAGTTTTACGATCACTTTGTTGGTATTAAGGAAATTAATTTGTTGTCAACTTCATTTGAATATACTTTTTTAAAACTGCAAACTCTATGAACACACATGACACAAAAATAGATATACAAGCTATAAACATTGTTGAAGTAGGAAACATTTGTCTTCATGATATACAAATAAAATAAATAAAAATATACCTGCCATCTCTTTTTGGAAAAAAAATATTAGTGCCCTTAAAACCCCCAAGATTGCATCTTTAAATGAACAAATATCTCCAAAACACACCTATGATCTCTCTTTGGACAAATGATAATATTAGTGCCCTTAAAACCCCCAAAATTGCATCTTTAAATGAAAGAATACCTCCAACTCTTTTTTAGATAAAATAATTTTTTCAAATATAAGCTCTTAATTATCCATATCACATCCTTCTAACTCACTTTTAATTGCACAAATGAGGAAAATTTACATTATTTGTATCTATTGAGATTTTATGGGAGAACTATTAAGTGTTTGAAAATAGTAAGAATATATGTGACAAATGAGGGTGATGTGAAGCATAGAGGAATATATAAGTGGAGATGTCATCAACCAAAGTGGATAATAATTTCTGATGGTAGTGTTTGAAACCAATTTGGTGAATAGGCGGAGACTATTATAAGATGAACAATGAGCAGTTCATACTAAGGAGAGACAATGCTTAGAGACAATGGTGAGAATGAGTAAAATTAAAAGTTCCATCTTGTAACTTGTCTATGATACTCCACAAATCCTTATCCTAAACTACATCTACACTTTAGCATTCACACATCGTGACAAAAAATGAGCATCTTTAAATGGGTCCTCCACTTACTTTCATTAACTATCTTTTCATTTAAAAAAAGTAGTGGATGTCTAATCTAGGTATACCAATAATTAACTTCTTTGATTCATGTGAGTACGAGATATAAGAACAATAATTTTTCAATGTTATTTCAAATACATACAAAAAGATAGAAAATCACAACTATAATTTGTAATTGAAAAAAAGTAAAGTCACATGATTAATCTTTAACAATAATGATTGAAATCAAATAATAGACAATATTATCAAAACTTAGAAAAATTAAAAAAACAATGAACTAATTAACTTTAATTTACTAAAGCAAAGGCAAATAACAATTAACCAAGTGCACAAGGATTTAATATGATTTCCTGTAATTTATTCATGCAAAGTTCAAAGAGTGTAGAATCGAGTAAGCAACCCTTAGTGCACTTTGTCTATAGAGGCGATAATTTGCACCCGAGCATGGATGGGCATCCGATGGCTGCCATTCCGACATACCTGCGCCTCCTCTGGTTCCTCGTTTCTCTCCACAGTGCATGTCAGACGACCGTCGGAAAAAATATTAAAATTAACGGAAAGCACGGCGAATGCAGACGTTTTTAAAAAATGCAACCCTTACGTTTTAAAATTACTGCCGCTTCAATATATATTTTAAAAAATTAAAATCAGAAATAATTTTTAAGTAAATTTAAAGTAAAAACAAAGTAATTAAAATAAAATAATTGAAGTTAAAATAAATAAATAAATAATATAATTGATTATTAATATTTATTATTATAATTTGTATATATATATATATATATTTACATTTATATTTATATTTATATAATTATAAAACATAATATACTATGTATTTTATTAAATATTATGTATATTATTATAATAATGATACTATAATGCATTTTAACTATATAATATAAAATAAAAATATATAAATAAAGAATATTATTATATGTAAATTTTACAATAATACAATTTATAAAATTTACATATAATAATATCCTTTTTTTAGTAAATTTAAAGTAAAAACAAAGTAATTAAAATAAAAATAAATAAATAACATAATTGATTATTAATATTTATTATTATAATTTTTATATATATAATATTTATAAAGTAAAAATAAAGTAATTTTTAAATAATTTTGAATTTAAATAAATAAATAAATTATATATATATATATATATATATATATATTAGTAGTATGTAAACTAAAAATATTATTATATGTAAATTTAAAGTAAAAACAAAGTAATTAAAATAAAATAATTAAAGTTAAAATAAATAAATAAATAATATAATTGATTATTAAAATTTATTATTATAATTTGTATATATATAATATTTACATTTATATTTATATAATTATAAAACATAATATACTATTTATTTTATTATATATTATGTATATTATTATAATAATGATACTATAATGCATTTTAATTATATAATATAAAATAAAAATATATAAATAAAGAATATTATTATATGTAAATTTTACAATAATACAATTTATAAAATTTACATATAATAATATCCTTTTTTTAGTAAATTTAAAGTAAAAATAAAGTAATTAAAATAAAAATAAATAAATAACATAATTGATTATTATAATTTTTATATATATAATATTTATATTTATATAGTTATTAAAAATGCAACCCTTGAATTTTAAAAACTTAATATCATAAATAATTTTTTCAGTAAATTTAAAGTAAAAACAAAGTAATTTTGTCAAGGTTAAGGTTCAATTAGGGTTAACCTTGACAAAATTATTTTCTTTTTACTTTAAATTTACTAAAAAAAGGATATTATTATATGTAAATTTTATAAATTGTATTATTGTAAAATTTACATATAATAATATTCTTTATTTATATATTTTTATTTTATATTATATAGTTAAAATGCATTATAGTATCATTATTATAATAATATACATAATATTTAATAAAATACATAGTATATTATGTTTTATAATTATATAAATATAAATATAAATGTAAATAATATATATATATACAAATTATAATAATAAATATTAATAATCAATTATATTATTTATTTATTTATTTTAACTTCAATTATTTTATTTTAATTACTTTGTTTTTACTTTAAATTTACTTAAAAATTATTTCTGATTTTAATTTTTTAAAATATATATTGAAGCGGCAGTAATTTTAAAACGTAAGGGTTGCATTTTTTAAAAACGTGCCTGTGCATTGCCGTGCTTTCCGTTAATTTTAATATTTTTTTTCTGACGGGTACTGTCTGACATGCACGGGTGGAGAGAAACGAGGAACCCAGAGGAGGCTGTGCTACGGCAGGTATGTCAGGAATGGCAGGCCATCGGATGCCCATCCATGCTCGCCGGTGCAAATTATCGCCTCTATAGACAGTGCCCACTTTTGTCTACTCCTGAGAACAGTTAGCTGTACTTCTGGTGTTCATCACAAATGATAACTTCGAGTCAAAGAAACCCAAATTCCTGAACCGATCAATGTAAGTAGTAGGGAACGATATTAAATGGCGAAGTACACACGTTTCCCTTTTTGAAGCATTGGCCTCCCAGTAAAAGGAATTCTACCCATACAAAGATACGAATCTGCAGCTTTAATTAATGGTAAATGGTCTGCATCAATTGATCACATGGGAGAATGAAATTTGCGAGGAAACAAGATCCACACGGAATGCTTTCATTATGTTCGGGATGGGAGACGCCTGGGCATCATGCAGAGAGATTTTAATGTCCTAAAATAATGGAGAAGGCACGACGGTGGGGGCGTTAGAAACCGTTAAACGTTTTGCAATTATATATACCCACTTTTCGACATACTTTCCTCCACGTTTCATTCCCTAAAATAATTGGACAGACACTCCCCAAAAATTGGACGCTTCCGCTTAATGGTTATTTTAGTGATGACGCCGCACTTCTTGTTTGAACCCTTGAAAAACGTAAAGCAACTGCGTTATATTAAATATATGCCACATTAGCTGTCCATGAGATCGTATATTAGTGGAAGAAATGCCACTGCCTCGCTGTAAAAAAAACTTTCACTATACAAGTGTTGCTGTAAATTGAAGTGAAAAATTCTGTGAACTGAGGCACAGGAGCTATTATTTCTTTGTGGAGGAGAATGACAATGGGACCATGGTTGGACGAAGCATTTTCACTTTCGCAGCAGGCGACCGTGCCGGTTTTTCAAAACCGTCTGCACACAAAAACTGTGCGCGATAATGTTCACGGAAGCATCTATCTAGATCCGGTTTCCTTTTCACCTGCTAATCCTGTTTTTACCTTTTAACCTATGAGGGAATTGCCCTGCATAAGAAATTTCTTGCTCTGTTATTTTACTTTGTTATGCATTTATAAAAGTAAAATGGTTTCAATATCTTCTGAATGCAAAGTTTCGTATGCTATGCCGTTTGCCTCTAAATTTAGGCGTTCAGAACGAACTGCAAGTTGATTTCGTTCTGTTGCTCGGTTGTTTCACTTTATTTTGCATTGCGCATTTAGCTCATGGCGTAATAACTTAGCAGGGTTGATAGAATAGAATAGAAGAATTTTAATGTCCAAGGAAAAAGATAGTCTATGGGATAACAGACAGGGTTTGTCTAGCTTTCATATTTACAGAATGACTGCTAAGAAACTTGATGTGGTTGAAGTGCAAAGTACAATATTTGTCATCTGTAAATTTGAAATTGGACGGGCCTATGCAGATTGTGGCATTCCTTTTAATAGATTAATTTTATAATTTTTCTGATATTATGTTGTACTTTGAAGAGACAAATTGCACTTTAACATTCGAAAGATTTG
The DNA here is from genome assembly GCA_007258455.2 of Sequoia sempervirens. Classification (NCBI taxonomy): domain Eukaryota; kingdom Viridiplantae; phylum Streptophyta; class Pinopsida; order Cupressales; family Cupressaceae; genus Sequoia; species Sequoia sempervirens. The sequence continues at coordinate 16,931 of VDFB02259066.1, forward strand.
CTTTTGGATGTTTGGTTTGATAAAAACACACTTTTCTTCTCATATTGTGAGAGGGGAAAAGTATTTACTTCCACCATAGGATTATCTGGCCTAGAAATTGAAGCTTAATACGATCATGGTATTATAAGATTGTTTTCTAGGACTAAGGTTGCAGATTATTTAGTTAAACTATTTTTTGGGTGGCTATGATAGACACTCATAATTAAACAATCTATTCTTTGTATTTAAGAAAGCTTTCAAAACACACAAAAAGAAATTACTGTTATTCTGTTGAAAGAACCAAGATCCTGTCTGATTTCTTCATTGTTGATGCTAATCTCTTAATTGTTGGACCTGTCATCCTGGTAGTAAATTCCTCTTCAACCACATTGTTCATATATTTTTTTTATGGTAAAAACCGAACCTCTGTCATCAAGATCAAGGCAAACAATTTTAACTGTGAACTACCTCTGGGGCAGTTATGAATGCCCTCTGCGTTTTAGAATTAGATGTTTAATGCTGGGAATGTCAAATATATAATCTTAATGTTAAAATGGAAATGAAGAATTGGCATTTTTGTAGGTTCCGGAAATAGATTATTTTCCATAATGAGATATGCACAAGATCATCTTTACATCACAGATCTGACACCTATTGCTACATTCTCCCATTTAAATTTTCAGGAGTGAGTAAAGCATCTTATAAATTCTTCCCTTGACCATTTATAATTCTCTGTGGCTCCCTTTTTTGATTTCATCGCTATTTATATCATATATCTACTTATTCTGTTTTTCCTTTCAAGGTTTGTGAGGTTTCCTTTGTGTTGAATATTATTTTACCATATTTAAAGTCCATCAATCATTTTGTGGTTGTTAGTGTACATCAATAATTTTATTTCAAGCTTTATAATCATTTTTGGCATGACACTTCTCAACTTCATGTTTTACATTTAATTACTTAATATTCTTCTCATACTGCCAGTGGATTTGATATTAGAAAAAATGACTTGCAATTTCTTTGTAAAAAGTGAGAGATGTTTGGATTTTTCATCTCTTTTAAAGAAAACTAAGCTACAATGATATCATAAAACTTCACGTGCAATGACCACCTATATGTTTCTTTAACAATGGAGGATATATTGTTGATTTATGCTAGATAGTCAGGCATAGTTGAATTGAATGTCAGAGACTCAGAACCATACCATTTATACAATTCTTGATAGAAACTTTTTTTTGTCATTTGCAGCTTAGTCTCAGATTCATAGATACTGAACAGTTCCAACGGTAAGATGGTTTGATTGTTATTTATAATCCTGGATTTATTTCTATTTTGCATAATTGTTTTGGATTCTTATGTAAGAGTCTCTCAAATTGCAGGCTTCGAGATGTAAAGCAATTAGGTATGAATTTTGAGACGTTGCAAGGACAAAGGAGAAGCACAATGAGTCTTGTGAACATTACATATTTTCTTCATTATGGAGTCTGTTGGCATATTGTCTTTGTATATTACATTCCTATAATTAAAATGATGTTCATCTGAGTGGACAAAAAAAGGTAAAGATGTTGAAGTCTGTTTTCTAATTTTAATTAACATTTCAACTTGGCAACCAAGTCTAGAAGGATTTTAAATTACTCAAGTAAACCGAAGAATATTATTAGATGGTTATAAATTGTTCATATATGGGCGACAAACATTGAATGTTATTAGCTATTTATGTTCTTGAACACAAATCACATGATATAATAATACTGTGATTATTAGAATATGATAATAGAATCTTAAAGAGTAGATAAAGGAACAATAGGATAATCACAAACAGATTGAACAATGACACGAACTGTACTCCTTTCTGCAGGCATCTTTGTAGCCAAACCTTACATATCCCAAACAAAAGTTGCAGGAAAACAATTGCCTCATATAGTTTCCAGTTGATAGACCGGATAATCCTTAGACCCCTTGTGTTGCTTCTGCAGGCATTGAGTACATCCTAAAATAATTAGTGCTAAATAGTTAAAATTTCAACAATAAACTTCTTTTTTGAACTTTAAAATTATTGGGCCGGATTTGATTTCTACTGTAAGATGCAGACATTAGTGCTCTATAAAATAAGTAGCTCTAAAGATTTTCATTTTACCAATTTCCTATTGCAAAACAAAAGTTTTTTTTCAAAATTGATTTAGTCTGCATAGTAAAATCGAACCTTATGTAATGGTTTCACTTTCAACACTAGCAAAGCCATGTTGTAGCTTGCATGTAGTTAATATTTTGATAGATCATATATTAAATTTGGGTTTAGCATTGATAAATTTACAGTTTTAATCATGATAGATGTGTTACTTGATTTTTATATTACGTATTCTTTTTTTTGTTGTACACATAAATCATTATAGCTCTTATATAGTGGCACTCTTGTGCTTAAGGTTTGGGGGTCTGTACCAGGGGGTTTAAACAGTTTTTTGGAGCATCTCATTTGTTCTAATTGACATGGCAACAAGGAAACTAGGGCTCCTTGTTATTTCCATGTATCAAATAATACAATTAGGTCTAAAGCTAAGTTATCTTAGTTGTTTTCAACTTTCAATCTAAGGGCAAAAAATGACAATATTAACCTCGAGAGATTGTAATTTATCTCTAGGAGAAATCCAATTTGAATGAATGAAAGATTTTAATAACATCCACAAGGCCAAAGCAGCCTATGGGACCCAAGTGCAGCACACTTTCCCTCCTAGAAATAGGGCACCAAAGATTTATAATGTTTGTAATCTCCTCTCAAAATCAGATCTTTGGTAGTGAATTTTGATCAAGAAGTTTGCAGTTTTGCCCAACCTTATCTCCTCAAACAAGGTGCTTAAATTGTCAATTTTCAAGATGCCATTCTATCTCCACCACTCCCTAGTTGCAAAATAGGTATATTCTCTTTTCTCACTTCTCTTTAGGTATCAACCATTTGCTAGTTTCACATCTAAGATGATGTGAACTAGTCCTTAATTTGGTTGTCAACATTTTTGCTTTCCACATAATGTCTGCTCCTATGTAGGATTTTTCCTCATGGTCCCATGTGGGGTTAAATTCTTTGATAAAGTAAGCTTTTTTTTGCCCTTTTTGTTTTGTCCATATGATGTGCCTAAATTTTTATCTCACAAACCTTTTATTTCCTTATTAGTATTTGGACATTCTTACATATTAATGTTCTGTTTCTTCATCCATGTGTTCTTTCTTCTAGTTGGTTCTTCCTCCATAATTAGCCTAGGCCAATGATGGTTCTCCACCTTTTAAATCTTCTTTAGGTAACATAACATTTATACTGTTGCCGATGCTTCAAAAGGGAAAGTAACCGTTTCAGCCAATAAAATATCGTACGGAACAATGCTCTTAATTTTGAGACTACTTATGATTAGATGTTTTTGGATTCTTTCTACTTGCCTCCATTTCTCATCTGACATGTTGCTGCCCTGAATTTCACACCCATGGAAAATCATTGGAGTAGCAAGCAAACCGAAAAGCATTCACTTGATTATCCAATCTATAATTTTGCATTCCAACATCTATTTTGTAGGGAGTATAACACTTTCCAACTTCCCTGAATTCTTTTTTCTTTGCATGTTTCCTAGTTGAGTTTGTTGTGGAAATCAACCTGAGGTATTTGTACTCATCCACTACTTCCAATGAGTTGCCTTAAAAAAGAAAGTTAGTTTGTTTCTTTTTTTTTTGCAATGAGAAGATCATTATTTTGGTTTTGCTAGTGTTCACTTGCATCTTGACCTCCTCACAAAAGGTTTCAAGCTCCTCATGTGTTTTCTCATAACATGAGCTATTTTAGTAATTAATATGAGATCATCTGAGAAGAGAGGTCTTAGGTGTTGTGCAAGAAGGTGAATCATCACGTGGCATGTGTGATCGTCCAGCCTTACTGTCATTTGGTCTTACTAGTGTTCCTTGCATCTTGACCTCCCTCACAAAAGGTTCAAGCTCCTCATGTGTGTTTTCTCATACCATGAGCTATTGCCAATTAATATGAGATCATCCGAGAAGAGAGGTCTCAGGTGTTGTGCAAGAAGGTGAATCATCACCTGGCATGTGTGATCGTCCCTAGCCTTGCTGTCATGATCTTCATCTGGCTTTGGTGCATCGCTTGGTACATGAATGTTACGTGGATTTCTATCTTTGAATCAGTTACCCATTTTTAAAGTAGATCCTTTTTGTTTTGGTGGTGTACACAGTAAAAACACTGGGGTTTGTACTTGGTATTCCCTTGCTGGAAGTGTCTCTTGGTCCATAGGTGTCAGAGGCATTACCATGATGTTACACAAATGTTTTGATTACATGCATTATTGTGGAAGTGGATGAGAGTTTCTTTTGTGCAGGAGTGTGAAAATTAACAAAATGAAGATTCAAAAACGTTTAAGAGTCTTTACAAGCGAGGATCAAAGGCTGTGTCGAGGAAAGAAGACTTGTCAAGAGGAAGTGGCTTAGTAGGAAACAATGAAGGAGGTAAAGACCCCATCTTTTCTTGGGTCCTTAGGCTAAATCCTAATGAGGAAATGCAAAAAGCAATAAAAAAGGAAGAAGCTAGGCTAAAAAACACTGCGATTTTCTTTGCTTGTTTAGATAATAACAACTTACCAGCAAGGAAGTTTTTTGATAATTGGCTTTTGAATGTCTGGAAAAAAAATTTCGAGGTGCATTATTCTTTTTGTAGGATGATTCATAAGGGCTTGTTTGTAGTTTTTTTAGAAAACAATAGTATGCAAAAACTAGTGTTTGAAAAAGACTATTGGAATATAGGCAAGTCTCTGTTTAAAGCTATTCTGTGGTCTTCGGACTTATCCCATGAAGAAATCATGTCCTGTTCTATTCCTAGATGGTTAAATATAAAAGGGGTTCCCCTCTAGGTCTGGTCATTTCTTCCTCAATTGCTTAAATCGATGGGGAAAGTTTTGCAGGTTGAAGAAACCTGCTCTTCCCTCCCCCACTTGTATGCCCGAGTGCTAATTACTTTCAATGCTAGGGTTCAAATTCCAGATGCCCTAGAATTCATTGTAGGAAATAATGTTGTGTGGTGTGAGCTTGAAGCTCTTGGAGGACTTAATTCTTGCTTTTTGTGCAAGTTGGATGATCATCAAAAAAAGAACTATCCAAAAATCAAAGAAACCCTAACTCGAGGGCAGCTCTTGAGGGTGAGAAAGAAATTTAAAACCCTAAAGGAACAACCTTGGGCCCTAGTGGAAAGCAAAATAGTTTTAGAAATCTTGGGGGTGAAACCTTTGAAGGACCCCAAAAAGTTGAAAATCCAAACTTGGGAGGGGAAAACCCAAAACCATTTTAAAGTATCCCCATTTTAGAAGAAATGGTCCAATAGAAGAAAACATAAGGAGTATGGAAGGGTTCGTCCCTCCCCCTAAGGTAAACCCTAACCTAATCTATGAAAAGGGTATGGTGGCTGATAATATTGGTATCCAATCGGGAGAAATGGTAACAAAAAATAGAAGGAAAAATGCTCAAGAGCTTGTATTAGACAGGTTAAAAGAACAAATAAGGGAGAGGAAAAAGGATAAAACTTACTCCCAGACTCACCCGAGACTAGGGAAGATGTTGACCCAAAAGGTTTAGCCTTAGAAGTGAACAACTCAAAAGAGAATAGGGATGTGAATCTCTGTAATCCTCTTCTTCAGGAGAACAAGGGAACTCTAAACCCCAAAAGTAGATTTGCAAGCAAAGAGGATGATGATAGAAAGAGGAAAAATGTGAGTAGAAGTGATAGTGGTCAAAAGTCCATGAAGAAAGGAAAAGGAGATAATATACTCACATGTTTCGACAGATTGTATAATGGCAAGAAAAACCCAAATCCCCCAAAATAAATGGCCTTGAATTGTGTAAGTTGGAATATGAGAGGGTTGGAATCCTTGGATAGGAAATATGTGTTAAGAGCCCTATGCAATAAAAGGAAAGACCTAGGTTGCCTAATGTTGCAAGAAGTGAAAGTTGTAGGGTTTCAGTTAGAATGCAATTTGAAGTTCATTTGGAATGGTGCTTGCACATTCCACACCAGCCATGATAGGGGAAAAGGAGGAAATGCAATTCTCCTTAGTTTGAAATGGAATACGCATGTTGTCAATTCAGGACACTCTCCTTGAAATAGATACCTTTGGGTGATAGTTGAAACCAAGGAATGCAAATTTGGACTTTGTTCTGTGTATGCTTCCAATAACTATAGGGAAAGGATTGAGGTCTGGAAATGGATGACCTTCAACCTTCCCAAAGTGCCATGGATAATTGGAGGTGACTTCAACATGGTGGAGAATAAGGAGGACAAAAAGGGGGATCAAGCTGGTCTTGGAAAGGCAATGAACTCTTTTATTGGTCCAAAATGAAAAGATCTCTTAAGCTCTTTGAACCTTTGGAAGGGAATAAGAAGGAAAGCAAAAGTATTTGGTTCACTTGGTGTAACAATCAAATTGGAAACATCAAAATTTATTGCAAACTGGGCAAATTTTATGCCAATGATGAGTTGTTTTGTTTTGAATAAAAAGGCAACTTTAATCGTGTAAAGGTTGAGCCAAAAACCATGTTTGACCATTATCCAATTGAGGTCAAAATCATGATAAAAAATAACCCAAAAGCTAATAAGGTAAGGAAAACTGACATGTTTAAGTTGAATAATGAGCTTCTTAAAGAGGAAGATTGTCTCTCTGGCATTCTCACTCTTAGATTTATAAACAAAAAATTAATGCCTTCATTGTCTGCAATTGAGTACTAGAATGGGTTGGTAAATGGCATTCAAACCTTGCAAAAGACAGTAGGGAAGAAAAAGGCAATTGACAGTAGGTGGTGGGAAAGTGAGTTACAAGATGATCTGTTGGTTGCAGAAGGGGAAATTCAAAATGGGAATGTTAATGATGAAAAAATTCTCCATCTTAACAGGACAAAACACAAACTAAGGTGCTTTTAGGTAAAGAGGGATCAAGGGGCAAAAATCAGGGCAAAGAGAAAACTGAGTGCAAGATGGGGATAGGGGTTCTAAGTACTTCAACCTGCTAAGGAAGAAGATAGTTGTGGAAAACATTGGACCAATAGAAGACAATGGTAAATGGGTTCATGAGACATCTAACATTGTCAAAGTGTCCAAGGGTTCTACTCAAATTTGTTCAAATTTGAGGATCAATCAAATACCTATAGCCAAGTCCAGAGCCTTTGTAGGAAAATTGTTCCAAAAAAGATAACAAAAGAGATGGCCATTAGTCTAGAGAAGGACATAACAAGGGATGAGGTGCAAAACACTATTTTATCCTTCCAGATAGGTAAATCACCTAGAGTAGATGGCCTCCTTGTAGAATTCTACAAAGCTACTATTGATTGGATTGTTGATGATTTGCTTGAAGTGTATGAGGAAGTGTTTCAAAAAGGAACCTTAGGTGAAATTATAAATAGGGGAGTCATAAAGCTTCTCCCTAAAGTTGGGGATAAAACCAACATCAGGAATTGGGGGCCAATAACTCTTGTGAACATGTCATATAAAATATTAGCCAAACTACTGGCAAAAAGATTAACTCATATCCTCCTAGTGATTATCAATGAAACACAAATTGGATTTATACAGAAAAGATATATTCTGGAAAATCTGATAACAAGCTGGGAAGCCATGGATTGGGCTAATAGAAGTGAGGAAGGGGCCAAAATGTTGCTATTAGACTTTGAAAAAGCATATGATCGAGTGGAATGGTCCTTCATCATGATAATGCTGGAAATCTTTGGATTCCCAAGGAAATTCTGCAATATGGTTAGGATTTTGTTTAAAGATACCAATGCTTAGGTGGTTGTAAATGGTTCTGCTTCAAAGCCCTTCCCATTAGAAAGATCCATCAAACAAGGCTGCCCTTTAGCCCCAACCTTGTTTGTGATAGCATCTGAAGCTCTCCACTACATCTTGCGAACCTCTATGCTTGGTCCCCCTGTGAAAGGAATTATTCTTCCTGACAACAACTTGCTCTTGAATATACAATTTGTTGATGACACAACTCTTTTTCCTATCCCTGAAGAAAAAATATGAATAACTTGGTAAGAAGGCTAAAAGCCTTTTGTGAGGCCTCAAGGGCTAAGATTTTTGGGGAAAAATCACTCTACTAGGCTGGTTTGAGTCTGCACCTGACTGTATAAGCAAGTTTAAATGGAAATGGGAAGGTCCAAACAAAATAGTCATATATATTGGCATCCCATTCGCTTTAAAACCATCTCTAAACGAGATGTGGAATTGGGTGTTTGATGAGATAGAGAAAAAACTAAAAAGTTGGAACAATAATTATCTCTCCTTGGCTGGGAGAGTATAAGTCTATCAAAATTTTTTGTTATCCTATTCCGTGTATTATGCTTTTGTCTAGTTCTTTGTAAGCTATCAGGTTAATCTTGTCCAAAAATTAATAAGGAAATTTCTGTGGTCAGATGGGAAAGGGAAAGGGAAAAGGCATGCAGTTAGATGGGAATGGTTGTCTTGAAAAAGGGAAAGGCGGTCTAGGTCTTAAGGATCTAAAATGGCAAGGAGTGGCTTTGGCTTCTAATGGATTTTGAGAGCACTAGAAGGCCAGGAACACTAGGAAGTACTAGTTAGAAGAAACATCTTGGAATCCGTTCCAAAAAAAGCTAATTAGTGGAAAAATTTACATCCCTATGATATATTGTTTGGCAATTTCGAGGTTAAGCCTTCTAGGTCAAAATTTTTCTCTAGTATTTGGAGAGCTTGGGAGTATGCTAGAGAATTGATTATAGATAGAGATTCTTTTGATGCTAACAACAAGGTCTTCCATGGATATAGATTTGTATGGTGGAATTTGAAACACAAAAATAAATGGCTGGCTTTACTCCAAGGGTGCTCAGCCAAAAAATGGAACCTACAGGGCTTTAATTCAGTCAATGACATGTTGATGAACTTTGAACTTGTGTCTTGGGATCTCTTTAAAGAGAAATTCAAATTGCAAGACTGTAATCATAGGACCCTCCCGATGCTTGCAAAGTGTTGGAGTAATTTGGGAACATTTGTGGAGTTTGCATTGAAACCGGTGGAATTCAATGAATTTAAATGGAGAGATAACACTCCCCTCTTGAAGATCAAACCCCTCAATCTATATAAACTAATATATAAGCCCCAAGATATCTTAGGTCAGGTAAACCAAACTTCGGGGCTAGAATTGGGGAATTCCGAATGGTCTAAAATTATTCAACAGTGTTGGAATAGCTTATCTGAACCTAAAAGGTGTTGTTTCAAATGGTAAATTGGTCAAAGATCGAAATCAAACCGAGTGTAATTTTTGTAACCATCCCAAAAGTCTGAAACATATTTTCTTTACTTGTAAATTTGCTATAAAAGTCTAGTTTGTCTTAATGGGGAATGTGTTGGGTTGGGACTGTAGGGAAAATGTGTCATGGTTTGAAATTTTAAGTGGCTTTGTCAAAGGTCTAAATAGTAAATCAAACAGATTTTGGAACCTTTTATCCATGGAAATCTTGTGGTTCATTTGGAAAAGAAGAAATGAAGACATGTACCAAGGTAAGATGAGGTGCCTTACCAAGTCTTGTAGACTCATATTTCTTCTTGTGGTTGAACAAGTATTCACAAAGAGGACATACAAGAGGCAGACTTTTGGCCACAGGACCTGCGAAAGATGAATGACAAGTTTAAGGGGGAGTATATTGACTTTCAGAACAAATACTCCAATCTGCACTAGTTCAAATTGGAAAGAGATAAGAGAGTTAGAGATTTGGAAATCACACCTGCTAATTTTGACAATAGTGATTGGAAAAGGATTTCCCCCCCCTATCAGTGCTTTTTCAAGGATTGACTCCTTCAATCTCAATAAGAATTACAAAAGTGAAGCTAACAAGGACAGACAGAGATGACTATTAGCAATAGATGATATATATATGGCTTTTGTTGATGATATTGGTTGTAATCTTTTTGACTGTTTCATAATGGCTTAAATCATTTTGATATTGCTTAATTGCCTCTGTTTTGCACCCCGTGGGGCAGGGGGTTAATCTCTAACATGAATGTACTCTGACTCTTTATTTGTAATCGATGATCAATTTAAAAAAAATAATATGAGATCATCCACATATGAGAGTAACTTTATTATGTACTAGGCCAAGAGAACTCCCTTCCCACCAACCTTGTTTATCCACTCTTCTAACTTATCAATGTATAGCCCAAACAAAGTTGGGAAAAACAAGCAACCTTGTTTGAGGCCAATATCACTCTTAACATTTCATCACTAGTTTTGATTTTAGCCTTGACTTGTTCATAAAGCATATGGACTGCTGCTCTAAACACGTATGGACTTCTCAATTCCTACATTTTATTCCTTTGCTTGCTGTGGGGGGCCATGTTGAAGGATTTTAAAGTCAATAGAGCAACAAAAGGCCTCGCCAACTTGGGTGTTCCATATCTTTTCAATCAAGAACCTAAGGGTAACACCATGATCAATGGTAGAATGTTTCGGTTTAAACCCCACCTGTCCTTTAGTGTGTTTTCCCTCTTTTTCTACACAATTGCTAATTTTGCGTTCAAGCATGCTTCCAAAAAAATTTCCAAGGAGGGGATTGACCATAATAGTGCGGTAATTTGATGGATTGTTGGTCATCCAATCTTCCGAAAAGCCCACTTGAATGACATTATTGAAGATGAACTTGATACGAAGTGCAAAGATCTCTATACCCATTTTTAAATGTTTTCCTTGCAGCCCATTGATATCTTGTGCTTTCGCTCTTGTCAACCATTTTATGCCCAATTGATATCTTCAATGTTGAAAAGTTTAGTAGTTGCATTGATTATTGGGGGTCTATGTTTATCTTGGTCATGCTCATATAGTAACTTAACATATTCAAGCCATTGATAACCTATGATATTGTTTTCCATTTGTTTTCTCTTTCACTATAGTTCCTTCCAAAATCTGTTAATTATTGTGATGAGCCCAACTGCTCCTCTTCAAACCCCTGTCGTTTTAATTATCTTTTTGTGTTCTTTTGAGTTTTTTAAGAAAGTTTCTAGAGAGAAGTAGAAGGGGCGCAGCATATAAATGCTCATAAAACTTCAGAATTGAGCTTAAATTCACCAAATGGAAGTGCAAAAGGTATTAAATAACTGAAACAAAGAGATTACAAGTTACAAACATACCCGAAATGCTCCAGATTATTTAAATAAGAATTTATTCCAGATTGCCAGCAAGAATGATGAAAACTGACAATTTCAAGCATAGAATCCAACTGAATGCAATCTCCAGCCTGAAAACTGAAGCAAATGAAAGGTACAAGCTAGACGCTTATGGAGGAGATGAGAAATCCTCAAAAAGGAAGGCGTTTCTCCTAGAAACACTCCAAATGCCCTTTATCTAAGAGCTACGCTGATGCGTGCCTTTTTGTGCATATAAGGCAGCCAAAGGAAATTACAACTCTATTATTGACTATTTGACATTTTCTCTTGGCTTTGGCTTTGCTTGCTTCTCTGAGACAAGGGTTTCAGGAGTTTGCTTATCTCTGGAGAACGAAAACTCTTCACAGATCTATGATTGTGAGACTGTGAAAGATCAGTTGAATGATTGCAACAATGGGGGCTTCAATTCAAAAGTTTCTACAGTGCTTAATCAAGGATTTTTGTGCATATTCAGTAGAGTTCTTCAATAAAAATACAAAAGGGTTTGTGAGACAGGCGCCTATCTTCATCTGGTGATTCATTCCTGTTATGGCGTTTCTTTCCTTATAGATGGCGTGGTTTCTTCTTAAAGGGCGTGGCTCTTAGATAAAGGGCGTTTGGAGTTTTCTAGGAGAAACGCCTTCCTTTTTGAGGGTTTTTCATCTCCTTCATTGGCGTCTAGCTTGTACCTTTCATTTGCTTCAGTTTTCAAGCTGGAGATTGCATTCAGTTGGATTCTACGCTTGAAATTGTTAGTTTTCATCATTCTCGACTAGCAAACTGGACTAATTTCTTATCAAAATAATCTGGAGCATTTCGGGTATGTCTGAAATTTTTAATCTCTTTGTTTCAGTTATTTAATACCTTTTGCACTTCCATTTGGTAAATTTAAGCTCAGATTTGAGTTCTATGAGCAATTATATGCTGCACCCCTTCTATTTCTCTCTAGAAACTTTCTTAAAAAACTCAAAAGAACACAAAAAGATAATCAAAACAATGTTTGAGAGGAGGCCCGCTGGGCCTCTCACAGCTTATGTTTTCCAAGCTAATCAGCTCCTCACTTCTTGTGTTCACATACTTTCTTCTTTTAACACTATAACAACGCTTCATATTCTTTCTTACTTTCTTTGTCCATCTCTAATGATATGCAGCTTCGTCCCAGCTTCTAGCCCTTCCAGCCAACTTCCTTCGTGGAAATATAATTGAATGATAGCCGTTGGCTTTTCAAGTTATATTTATTATTATTATTGTTTGTCTTCATAGCCGACATGAGAAGATATGAATTCATCTTGAAGTCATTTAATGCATGCTCATTATCTTGAGGCCGACCTCTTGTGAAGAGGCGCGTATATACTCAGGCCGTCATATAATATTAAGGCCGACTTCATTCAACAAGAGTGGCAATCTCTTATAAGGCCGACTTCATTCAACAAGAGTGAAAATCTCTTATAAGGCCGACATGAAAGTTTAGTCTCAACTCTCACTTGTATATATATATGTAGCTTGTCTGTCCATTGCCATAATTATCCACGCAGGAGTTCAGTTCGATCATGTTACTGTGCAAATTTATCTGAGATCATAGTGCGAATATATCTCATCAATAAAGTGCGAACTTGCCTGAGATCTAAGTGTGAATATTCCAGTTTGAGGATTTCATTCAAGTGCGAACTCATCCAAGATCTAAGTGCGAATATACCAGTTCATTTCATTCAAGTGCGAACTCTTCTGGGATTTAAGCACGAATTTACCAGATCTGTGATATCTTAAAGTGCGAATACATATTGTCTGATCAAAGTGTGATTATATGCTAAGGTGAAGCTACAGCTATCAGATTCTGCCAAATGTGCTTAAAGTCTGGAAATTGAAGATCATCCAGTGCAAGATGAACATTGTCAGATCTGTCATTTGCCAGGCGTAATATAACAGGTTTTTATCTGTCATTTATTAGTGCAAGGTACTGCATATCGGTCTTGTGTTAGACCTCATTGTAACTTGTAAAATTGCCACTGTTACATCAAATATAAGAGAGATCTTTGTTGCTGGGTTTTTTTCTCCCTCAAGAGGAGGGTTTTCCCAGGGTATATGCTGTGTTATTATTGTCTGATTTCGAATTATTTTCTGTGCATTTACATCTGATCATATAAAAACAATACATTCCATATCATGCATATTTCTTTTTGCTATATTGCATTCATCATTGAACCAAGGATTTGCCAAAAAAGATTTTTTTGTTCCTCTCTTGGATCTAGACCTCTTACACCCACCTAAAGCCTTGTGCATTAGGGGTATCAACATATTGTTGTTCTCTATATAAGTTGTATTATTCTCATACTCCCTAAAAAGCCATTTGAGGGTAGCTTTGAAGAGTTTCTGATTTTCCGGAGTCACAAGGATTCTACCCTATGAAGGTGCTTTCTTTTGATTGAGGTGGACTTTTTCCTACTGTTGCTTGTTTATGTGGATGCCCAGCTTTAAATATATTGGATTTTGAATTATTACAGCAATAAATTTCAAGAATATGATGTGATAGTGCTTCTATAAGAAAGGACAATTATTATTCTAATGTTGCTCTTGTTCTCCCTTTTGCACAATTCTTGGTCTCTAACTTCACCTGGTAGTTAACCTCATCAGGTCCAAGTTGATATTATACAAAATTCAAATGAACTATTTTTTTTTGTGGTTGTCACAATCTCTCTTTAAATCCGCCTACAAAGCCTTTGACTTGCTTTCCTTCTCATATCTTAGACAATTTTGTTTTCTTTATATCTTATTCTTTCCTGTTTAAGAGCAATGCATTCCTTCATTGTATTTAACGATTTCTGGCAGCACTCTGCTTAATAGCTTGGCTGTGGAGGATTACATGTAGGATCCCATACCTCATGAGACATTTTGTTTCATCTTTCACTTCACATTTTTTCTATGAGGGAAGGTTCACGAAAACCAATTAGGTGGGGCGGGAGTTTTCCAATCCTGCTTGTGTCTTCAAGTCCCAAAGTATTTTGGTTTGAATTTGGGATACCCATTATCAAGATACTTTTTGAGAATGAATTCTTGGATACCCAGCCAAAGATTTGGCTGCATAACAATGGTCCAAACTGGGACTTCACTTAATAATTCAAAAGACACTCTTCTTGGTGGAAAAAAATTGTGATTTCCATTTTTCCACAAAGACCAAAAATCTCAGCGGATATAATCAACCAAAGTTCTGCAAAGAACTGATTAGAATTAATAAAACCGATAACACCTGTTTGCACATCTTCCCATGTGATTTTTTTTTGAGCATAGATAGACCAGCCAATCAATTTTTTCAAGCATATTGAGCATAAGAACCACATAACAATACATGCTAAATATATTTAGATAGTCCACAGGGAGGGCAATGGTCAACATGTAAATTCAATTTATTCGGCACTTTACATATGCAAACTTTTGCAGAATTAGTTACCATCCCAAACACGATTATTTGGGCTTCATGAAAGAGGACTATATAATCTCTAACCTCAATGATCACTTTCTAGCAGAGTCAGTCGGGTTCTTTTTGTTGTTCATTGCATGAAATAGATTTGGATTAGCTGCAATTTGGTATATGTCGGTTTAGCAGAAGTTTCAAGCAGAATTGGGACCCAAGCCAATTAATATTTTTCCAATTAGCCATAATCAGCTCCAGGTAGGGGCTAAGAGGTTCGATTAATGAGGTATACTTGCTTCTTTCACATTGTATTGCTCTTTTGATTCCGGCTGATCCACCTAGCCAGCCAAAAGACATTGACAAAAGTTTTAATACTTTTACTTGTCTACTTCTTAGCAGACTAGTTCCAACTCCCTACTACATGCTAAAGTTTAAATTTTTGGCAGACAGTTTCCACCAAAGAGACAGTTATAGCAATACTGACACTATTTTTCATTTTTCAAACTTAATTAATGGCAACTCAAAATTCCTCTGTTGTGAATTGTGTCCAACTTATCACTTGTGTTCCACAAGGTGAACATAAATACAAGATTTGGACATACCCAAAGCTTTTTGGTCCTTCTAGAGACACAAAACACAGGGTAACAGGATTAAAGCTTTCTGGTCATATGCTTTGCTGCCTTTAATCATCCAGCATATTTTTATAATTCCAATTAAATTTTGAGTTATAAACGTGAACTAACAATTCAGCAATGTGATACCTTCCCAGGCTTAGTATTGTTAACTATTTGTCTTGTAAACTATTTCTATTTATTTTTAATGCTAAAGCTGAGTATCACATTATTATCTCAGATTATCCTATATTTAGAATGCTCATACTCTTCTTCTGTAAATTATTTACAGTTGGTATGCAGCCAAAATCTTGTGTAGCTCTTGTTTTATACTATTCTTATTGGCAAGTCTGTAGATAGCACCCTTCTAGATTCCATGTGCCAAAAAATGCCTTAAAGTAGCTAAAATGTATGATATACAAGTCAAAAATATCTGGCAATCTCAACACCTATGATATTGTTTAATCTAACCTAAAGTATGTTTATGTTTTGTGATTAAATACATTGAATTTCCAACCTGTATTTCAAAATATAAAATTGAAGAAAATGATCTACTTTTTTTTCAGGTACGTGTAATCTAGTCTATCCTGGTGCTGTACATTCACGTTTTGAGCATTCCTTGGGAGTTTACTGGCTTGCTGGTGAAGCAATACAACGGCTTAAAGAGTACCAAGTATGTGAGTGTTAATTTCTGCAGACAATAAATTAGTACATATTTGTGAAAATATTGTGTAAACTTTCATGAAATTATCCAGTGAACTATAAAATATGTTTACAGGGCAGCGAGCTCGACATTGACAGATTTGATATATCAAGTGTAAAGCTAGCAGGTGATATTTTGTTGTTAAACTATCTTTGATTATATAGAGTTATTTAGTGAGCTATTTTTACTTGTACATATAGTAGATATCATTTTATGCACATGCTTTATGCTTCCCACATTGCAGGTTTACTTCATGATGTTGGTCATGGACCTTTCAGTCATGTATTTGATTGTCAATTCATACCTCGGGTGCTGCCAGATGTGAAATGGTGAATTCTTGTCTTGGTCTACCTGTGAGAGTTTTTTGAGTCTTATGGTTTTGTCTTTACCATACATCCATGTCAATCACTTATCATGAAATTTGAATAACTTCATGTACATAACTACTGTTACAAATGGTCATAAGCTGTCATGTGTTTTGTATCACTAGATATTATGAATTAGATCTATTTGTTTAATGTTCAGTCGTCCAAAATGAAGTATCACCGAAGACACAATGCTACATAAAATGTTAAATATAATAAAGAGTAGAATCTTCCTTTTTTTGCAATTTTCCTGCACAGATCTTGTTCTAGTTCATGTTATCGGGGGAATATAAATTTCAATAGATAATTATATTCTTAAATGTAATTCAAATTTTATCTGGGGTTCCATTTAGAGGTTATGTTTTTTTAGCTGACAGCTATAATACAAATCATATTCTTGTGTTTCCAGTCATTTAGTTCAATCTCCTTGGCAAGCATCTGTAATGTTGCTGGAAAGATAGTTAAGAAATGATATTTTTATGTTGTTTTGTCATAAAATGATTTGAATATGTTCTTTTAAAGATAAAATTTGAATTTGCACCTCCAAATTGCATTGGCAACTTTTATTATAGAGTTGAAGTCAGTGCCAGTAATATTTTCTGTCAACAAAAGGTACTTTGTTCAAATACTGCTAACCTTCAAGGACTAGGGGGAAGCCACTAAGACTGTAGGATTTATAGTGCATTCATTGTAAGGGACTATTAGTATGTGCTATGATTCTTGCATCAACTATCAATAAAACACCACCAGTTATGAAAGTTGTAGTAGTGGTATGTCAGACCAATAATGATTGTTTTGGACAAAGGGACTGGAAATTTGATTTTTGGTTCAAAACTTATTAGTAATCAAGGTTGTGATGGTGTAGTTTATATTGCTCAAGCTGCCTCTTTTCACATTATGAAATATATGCAAGTTGAGCCCTGTTATGTCTTTAGCTCAATGGATGTATAGGGGTATTGGATAACCAACTTGCAACACACTTAACCTTTGACTTGATCATTTGATAGTTCTAACTTTCTAAGATCTAATAATAGTGGTACTCTTTCTAATTGGGATTATGGGATCACCTTAGCCTAATTACTCTAGATATAGGAGGTAGCAGTTAGATGTTTTATATCATATTGCGAGTTCTATTCTTGTTGTATCCTTTGAAGGTTGCCCCCTTGAAGTGGCCTACTCAAATTTCACTCATATTTTTTGGATCTGCTCTATTACACTCTTATTTGTGCATTCATTATGTTGTTCTCCTTGTGCTATCTTGTGGATCTGTAATATTTTGATACTATTTTTCTCTTGTGATAAAGTAATTTCTGTAAAAGTGGTACTAGAGCGATGATTTGGGCAAGATCCTGTGGCACAATCTATGTTTGTTGCAACTAAAGGCCAATGTTTTAATTAAATCTGTTATTTTCTCACAAATTTTCCATATCCTTTCTAGATCTGCTAATGTTTGTTTAGGACTTAGGAATTGTCTGTTCACGAGTCTAAACTGAATTTTTTTCATACACTAAGAATTTAGAGTCTTCTTTTGCACCAATTGGATCGGGGTGTCTTGGTAAAAAATATGTTTGGATTTGGGTTTTTGGCCATTAGTGCAATATACCAGCTATTGAATTCATCTCAGTGAGGTGATTGCCACAGTTGAAGCGTTAGCGAATTCCATTAATATCAGAGCTAAGTTTTAAACTTAAAACACTAGGGCCTTTGGGAGGGGTCAAAAATTGATTACTTGCAAACCAGTTACTACAGAAAATGATTAGAACAAGATCAAGAGGATAGAGATGGTAGGGGGGAGAAGGAGGACTCATGAATGCTGCAAATACACCTGCAGAACCTCCATCAAATTCCCCTCCGCCACTTCCCCCTAACAATAACAGTGTACTTCAAGGGGTTGTAGGCACGCATGAGATCATTTAGGCACGATCAAAGGCTCACAAAGCTAGAATAAATCAGCAGAATGGAAATCAGAATGTGAACTTACACCAATAATATGTTAATGAGGGAGAAGAGGTAATAGTACCCAAGGGATCAGAAAATCTGTTTGATTATAATGTGCCAAGAAGGCAAAGAAGGGTGAACCCTACACCCTTCTTCCTAGACCTTAAGAAACAACCTCCCCCTCAGTTTTCTGGCGGACTCAAGAGATGCTGCCAAGGTTTGGTTGGTCAACCTTAATAAATGCTTGGGTTGCAAGAGTTTGGGTAAAATGAAAAGGCGCAGACAAGAATTTTTCAATTAGATGAGGAGGGTTCACTATGGTGGGAACATATGAGTGGCTAGAAGGGGTATGTGTTACAAACTCACTTGGGAACGCTTCAAGGAACAATTTTGAAAATTGCTTATCAGCCACACATAGGGAAAATAAACAAGCCAAGTTCCATCTTTTACAACAAGGGAATAACTCAGTGGCTGAGTATGAAACCGAGTTCATGAATCTCATTTGTTGTGTAGAAACAGGCCGAGCTCCACCTGTTATTTTCTCTCAAATTTCTTCCTATTTTCTGTAGATCTGTTGCTATTTGGTTAGGATTTGTCTATTTGTGAGTCCAAATTGATTTTTTTCATTAGTAAGAATTTAGGGTTTTCATTTGCATCAGTCAACTAGGTTGTCTTGATAAAAATAAAAAATAAGTCTGGATTCAGGTTTTTTGGCAATCATTGCAATATACTGGCTATTTGATTTGTCTTAGTGAGGTGATTGAAATAGAAGTGTTAGCCAATTCCATTTATATCAGAGCTAGGTTAACCAATTTTTAAACTGAAAACACTATGGCCTCTAGGAGGGGTGATAAGTTGATTACTTGTAAACTTGTTACTACAGAAAATGGTTAGCAAAAGATCAAGGAGATAAGGAAGTTAAATGGATATGGAGGACATACGAATGTTGGAAATCCACTTCCAGAACCCTCCCCAAATCCTCCTCCATCACCACTCCCTAACAATGACAATGCACTTCAAGGGTTTGTAGGAGTGCTTGAGGTCATTTAGGCATGATTAGAGGCCTGGGAAGCTAGAATAAATCAAAGGAGAACTTAAATTGGGAACAAGTTAATGAGGGAGTGCCAAGAAGGCAGAGGAGAAGGGTGATCTCTAAAACCTTAAGAAACAACTTCCCCCTTGGTTTTAAATTAAAGACTCGAGATGTTTGAGGCTTGGTTGGTCAACCTTAAGAAATAATTTGGGTTGCAATAGCTGAGATCAAATGAAAGGGCTCAGATAGGTGTTTTCAATTGGAAGAAGAGGCTTCACTATAATGGGAACATCTAAGTGCCTAGAAAGGGTATGTGGTAGAATCTGACTTGAGAATTGTTCAACGAACAATTTTGTGAAAATTATTTATCAGCCACAGATAGGGAAAAGAAACAAGCCGTGTTTCGTCACTTGCAACAAGGGAACAACTTGGTGGCCAAGCATGAAGCCAATTCTTGAGTCTCCTTAGTTACTTAGGCTACATGCATGACGAGGAGGTTAAGGTAAAAAAATTCAAACAGTGTCTAAGGAAAATATTGATGCATTACGTAAACATGACTAAGCTAAATTTGGCTTCAACAGTAGAGTCTGCATATAAGGTAGAATAAAAGGAGAGGTTTTGCCTCAAGGCTAGACAAGAGTTTAGATCCGGATTAACTCAGCAGAAAAATTCTGCAAGAACATCAAAAAAATCAGCCATGAGGAAACCATTCACAAAGGCTGCTTCAAGCATATCTAAGTATTAGAATTTCAGAAATAATAGTAATAAAAATCAGTCTCCTCCAAGGATTGTACTAACAAAATTTAAGCTTGCAATAGGGGCAAATATTATCCCTTTAATTTTCTCATGCTTCTTTAACTTATACAATTCATAGGCCACTACATGCCCTTCTTGAATTAATATTCCTCCCAAGCCATTTAATGACACATATCGATCCACATTGTGAATTGACTGTTTCAACTTTCAATCAAGAATTAATAACAATAGAGCTAAAGTAACATTTCTTTTAACCTTTGGTAAACTTTTCAGAATCTGGGGTTCAAATGAACCACTTAACTTTTCTTTGCGAGAAGATAATAGTTTGCAATCCTACAAGAGTTCACAAATTTATAGTAATAGCTTGCCAACCTCATGAAGGTCCTTGCTTCAAAAACATTTTGAAGTGTCGGCCATTCCATAACTTTAATTTTTGGTGGGGTTAGTTGACATGATACTTAGAGATAATGTGATTGAGGTAGTGTATTGAGTCCTGAAAGGAAGAACATTTAGATAGTTTATCTTATAGTTGGTTTTCCTGTAACACTTGAACTAACCTTTGTTGATATTCATGTTCCTTCTAATTATGTGAAAAGATCGTAATGTCATCTAAGAATACTAGTACAAATTGTTCAAGGTAGTCATTGAATATAATATTCACTAGATTCATAAAAGCAGTAGATGCAATTGTTAGACTGAAATTTAATATTGTAAATTCATAGTGATTGTACTTTGTCCTAAAAGCAGTTTTTTGTATGTATTCCTCCTCGATACATAATTGATGGTGTCTAGGTTGCATGTCTATCTTGGAAGACATTGTTGCCTCTCTCATGTGATCAAATAAGTCCCCAATCCTTGATGAGAGGTACTTTTTCTTGATAGTAGCCTTATTTAGCATATGATAATCTATATAAAATATGAGCCTTTTCTTTACAAACATCATAGGTGTTATCCATGGAGACATAATGGGTTGCATTAGTTCCTTTTTCAACAGTTCATTTTATCACAACTTGAGTTCTTGTAAATTAGTTGTTTCATCCTATATGGGGCTTTTGACATAGGGGCATATGTGTATTAAATTTATATTAAAATCTCTTCTTTTTCTTTTTCAACAGTTCATTTTATTACAACTTGAGTTCTTGTAAATTAGTTGTTTTCATCCTATATGGGGCTTTTGATATAGGGGCAGATGTGTATTAAATTTATATGAAAATCTCTTCTATTTGGTGGCATCCCTGACAATTCATTAGGAAATATGTCCTTGAGTTACTTCAATATTGGATGACTATCCAAGTTTGGTTTTGTGTCTTGTTCTATATCTACAATTAGCACCTCTTTTTCACTATAATCAATTGGAGAGTTGAGATTGGTTGTACGTGTTCTGCTATCCTCTAATTCCTTGAAGGGTTAATTGGAAACCATAGTGATCCCTCCATTAGATGGATTCTCCTACACAATGTGCATAAGCTTTATGGGAACATAAATAGTCCATGCTTGACATGACATCATAGGATCCTAAAGGTACCACAAAAAGGTTCTTTTTGGTTATGAACTTATCTAAATTCAGCTTCATTTGTTTTACTCCTTTAGTAACCGGTTGTAACAACTTCCTTGTTCTTGATTCAATAGTTTATCCCTCTATCAATCTCTTAGGATGGAGTCCACATTGCTTAAAAATCTTGGGAGAAATAAAACAATCAATGTAAGCTGAATCAAATAATATAGAAACAAATTTTGAATTAATTATGCCTCGTAGTTCATCTAGAGATGCTTGTTGCTCTGTCTATTTGTTCACTTTAATAGCGTAGATCTTGTGACTTTTCCCTTTTCCAATTTTCAATTTAGGGCAGTCCCAAGCAAAGTGGTTCTTCCCACAATTCTAACAACCTCCTATAGGTTCCCTTGGTGGTAAAGGGATCCTTTTTGGCCTTGTTGCTAGCTAAAAATTTGTTGGAACAATCCTTTGAGGAGACGGATTTCTACTATTATTATCTATGTTACATGGTTCACCAAATTTCAAGCAAAAAGTTCAAAATCTAGTGGTCCTAAATAAAATCCAAAAAATTATTTTAGTTTGCTTGAAAATTTGTATAGACAAGGGCTTAGGATCTTTGAAAATGTGTTTTCAATTAGCTTTTTCCAATTTGTGTGAGAGAAAAGTTGTGAGCTTCATTCTTATTTTGTAGGTGTCTTTGTATTGCAAGATTGTTTAGTGTTTTGTTGATAGTTTGGTGTTCAATGTTGGGTGGTTGTTGTAGATGTGGACATTGTTGAGTGCAGTGTTAAGTGTTGTAGATTGTCAACCAACGGTTATTCGATAGTTAGAAAGAGACATTGGTTTATAATGATACATGCTTCCAAAGGCTTATTTGGGTCCCTAGAGAGAAGGCAAGGAACAATGAATGATTTAGAGGGGGTATTGATATGGCACCATTCTCCCTTACTCTACAAGACACAATTGTGGGAGGTTGAAATAGGGGATAATTGTCATTTGTTTGTAGGTTTTGTTTTATCTTTTTAAACATATTAAAATTTAATATATTTAAATTTAGTATTTTAAAATATTTAATTCAGATTTTAAATTATTAATATATCTAATATATAGAATTTAACATACTTAGCGTTTACAATTTTTGAATTAATTTTTTCTAACTTATTTATATTTTAATATGGTGGATTTATTTCTTATATTAAAAGAAATCGATAAATTTATATTAGTTGAATTTAATCATGAATTTTGTTTTTGCCTAACTTGATTTGAATTTTATCCTTACCAAACATGAATACAAACACAAACCTTGTGACATAGGTTATTATTTCCTGAATTTTGACAATTAGATGTGCTTCAAATGATCTTTGCGAGTGGCTCATGACTGAATTTCTCAATGTTTTGGGTTAATTTGGATGTAACTACTTTCTAGCCTTGAGGTGAGATTTCTCCTTTCTTTTTCCTTAAATGCAAATTCTATTGTTGAAGCCAAATTACATGGCTTTGTCATGTTTACATCATGCACCAATATTTCCCATAGATACAATTTGAGTTTTGTTATCTTAACCTCCTTGTCATGAATGTTGTCTATGTAACAAAGGAGATGCATGGAACTTGGAGTCATCCTTGGCCATTGAGTTGTTCCTATGAAAAATTTGGAACTCATCTCATTTCTTTTCCCTATGTGTGGCTAGTAAGTACTTTTCATGAAACTATTCCTCTTACAATTACTAGTGAGTTTCTAGCACTTGCCTCTTTTGGGCACTTAGATATTCTCATTAGAGTGAACCCTTTCCATCCAATTGAAAAACTCTTATTTGATCCTTTCATTTTGAAATATCCCACCCCTGGTACGATATTTGCTATCTGATTTCAGCTTTTTCTGTTTGTTTTTGGTTTTGTAGTTTTTTGAAATATTTGCCAAGAAATGCATAAAATTGCAAAATGAAGAAATGCTGAAGCACAAATATAATATTATATCATTTCGGATTTATTAATGCCTTGAAATTACATGGAAAAGCATACCCGAATGACAACTTTTGATCTTGAAAGCTCTATAAATCCTGAAGGATGATCTCCAGGAAATAGATGAAGCTTTGTGATAACCTCTGAAGAAGATTATCTCTTAGAATGCCCTTGGGTGATCTTCCACACCTATAGACATTGTTCTCTCTGAGGGGTTTCGTCCTCAAGAAAGCTTGAATCTTCAAACTACCAGCAAACCCTTGTTGGAGCTCCTCTACAAATTTCTCCAAACAAGAATAATAATCCAGAATGAATTAAATGAACTCAAATGCTCTTTTATAATATTCAATTTGCATTTGAATTTCATCTCATTTAATTTACTTTAATTTCATTTACTTTTCCCTCCTTTTTGGTGCACAACTTAATAATATAAAGTATACTTTAAAAATCACTTATATCCTTTAAATATAAAGTGCCCTTTGAATATATTTTAATAACACACTTTATTATTTGGTGTTATTAATACTAAATGCATAGGACCAATATTACCAATATAACTCCAGGATATAATTATGCCACCATGCCAGATGTAGACATTCTGCCAACTGACCATACTAGTGACTTACTATAAATAGTAAGTATGCATCAAAGTCTTTTGAATGCCCTCCAAAAGGCACACCACAAATAAATTGGGATGAAGAGCTAAAGAATACTAAAATAAGCACCAAAGGGTTTGCTGAAGAGCCAAAGATTACCCTCAAAAGGGTCACCTAAACACCTTGTTAGCCTATGGGGACTAGTTGGTAGACTAACCACTGCATCTGACCACTGCCTAGGAAAAGGGGACATTATAGTCCACCCTCTCCAAGATTGCTTGTCCCCAAGCAATCCTCACCTGAATACTCTGTCTTGTCACCTCGATGTCAGGATCCCAAATCAATTTGTAGAATGCCCAACTACATATCCATTGCATCCGCTAGGTAGAGATTAAACCATGCTCAGCATCAGTGTGAACATCTACCTCATTGTAGAGCAATCTACCAAACAGAAGAATCCCTGGATCCCACAACCAAAATGGAAGTCTGCCATACACATCACTCGCTGACTTCCACTGCACTACATTGATATAATCTTCACCATACTGAGAATGGTGAAGCAACACATCGAAATCCAACCGAACTGACATGCCAAACCTATTACCACTTGGATCCCAACACACAGGAACCTCGCATCCATCGAACATGAGGAGATGGAGGTAACTCGAAATGCCAGCATCAAAACACCTCTTCCGAGCGTCAACTAACCTCCCATGGATGTGATGACTATCCCTCATAGGTGCCGAAAGAAGTGTAACTGCTCCTCTTAGGTTGCTGATATGGAACAGATCAACACCCTTAGGACTATAAGATTGATCTATGGGAATGCAAATGATACCGCTAGGTTCATAGGGTGATGAAGTATCACCTCTATGTTGCTCATCCATGACAAGAAGATGATGCAATTCTCCTCCAAGCTCAAGTATACTTGTTGTCCTCTGAAATTTATGAATAAAATCATCCAAATAAATAGAACAGTCATCTCCTACCAACTTATGGAGTAGAACTCCATCACTGCGGGCTGGACTAACAATGCCATCAAGCTCACTGAAACCACAACTTTCTTATAACCACGCCTCCAATGGAAATTTTTGAAACACAGAAGTTGCAAACTTTGCCAAGGACATCTCTGCATGATGGAAATCTGATCACTGACCTTGTAAACAACCAACTGAAAGTAATAGAGTCAGATACCCGCAATCTCTAGTTCCATTTTTTGGAGATGGGAGCACTCCATCCCACAACGGATGATATGAATCCCGAGCCAACCCACACCTACGCATCATCAAATGATTTGTGTGTGGACTAAAAGAGAGGTGATGAGCACTCCTTACTATGCAGTCAAGATGGAATACACCTGCTTGTGCCAATGGCTGACCAACATAGTCATTGGGAATGCATGCCTTGTCACTCTCATCACTTGAATTAGGAGGTAGCTCACATCTTCGATTCTGAAGGGCTGATTGGGTAGATGCTCTCCAAGTCCTCTCTACGAACCCAATAGCAAAGTCCCTATCTGATAGTAACTGGAGGTATTTTGACTTAGTCCCCTCTAGGGCACGCATGATAGTTTGCAGACTAGATATGGAAGTCCCAACTACTACCTCTATCCGCCTTTCCTCCAATTGTGCTGACCACAGGAGGTACTCCACAAACTTGTGTGTGCTCTCGAAATGAGATAAGGTTTGGACAGCCCTATCCTCAGTGACTATCAGCTGTTCCTTGAGTCCTAGTGACTCATTAGGCTCAAACCTACCATCCACCTCAACCAATGCATTACTTGATTTGTTGGCAAATGTAGGAAACATGCTCCCACTAGTAGACGCTTTGCAATCCTCATGCAAATAAGATGGGACAGTGCGATGATTCGACACGCTAGTCACACAAGAATCTACATCCTCAGCACAAGACTCACCAATAGAAATCTCAACTCCTCCAATGTAGAGACTAGTAGCCCTGTCACGTGCAGACGCATGCACCTCATTGCTGGTTGGCCCACAAGGTGTATGCATCACTGCCTCTGTCATGTTTGTATCTTGGGCCCTCAACCCTTAAGTACCATTCTCATCCGCAGGCGTTATGGTAGCCCTGGAAGACTGAATTTCTACTGTGGATGAAGTTGATTGAGCCAAACTCAATTCCTCAAAGAGCTCGTCTATTTGAATCTCCGATTCTTGAAGGGCCTTCTGAGTGCTCTTTTCTTAATCTTTGGTAACCTCAAGCTTGTAGGAAAGCTTGTCTCACCAAGCACGAGTAGGTGGTATCTATCTGAGAGTAGCTGTAGGTAGTTGGTCTTTGTTACCATCAATGCCTCTTTGAGTGCATGGAAACCTACAAGGGAAAGTCCTCCTTCAAGATTGTTTTGTATCCTTGGAATCCTCCAACAATACTTTTCCATCAGTTAAAGTGTGTCATCAAAATGTCTAATGGCTGCATCAATCTGATCTTCATTCACCTTTAGTTGTCCTGCCAATTGATTGGACTCCTGAGACTCATCAATCTCATACAAATTTTCTGATTTAAGATCAATGTCGTGCAACATAAAATCTGATTTGTTTTCAAGGCTGATATCAACTTCATGAGCACTGAAAATGTCATCTTGGGGTTTTGTCAAGCAATTATCATGATGTAAGGCATTCTTGTCATCAACCTCTTTAGTTTTGAACCCCTTTTCTTCCACCTGCTCATCAAGCAAGTAGGGCCTCGACTTACCCTCACATTGTTTGAAAACACCGTGAACCAAATTATAAGCAGCTGTAGACATCACCCGTTCTTGCTTTAGAACAGCCAACAATAGAGATAAGATAGGCTAGGAAATTTCATCACTTTCAGTAATAATTGAAGCCATAATGATCCTCATGTAGTCTTGAATAGATTTATCATGTTCCTCACTGATAGAATCCATGAAAAGGAAAAACATCTGTAAAATAAGGTCATTACAATCACAGTCAATCATAACTACGCATGATTTCACCTATGCCATCAACTTTAGGACCTTGACCCTCTTCCCAAAAGAGGGACTTCTGACATCACCTATCCCACCAAAGCTTCCAATAATCAGTTGCAATACCTCCCTCATTTTGCCAACATTACAAGGAACCCGAGGAGCTGTAATCCTTATAATTTCACTGAGGAAAAGAGTAACAGTGAGCCTTATCTTCTCATTTTCGTGTTTCAATAATTCGTGCTCACCCTAGAAAGTCACTGCTGGAGTCATAGCTATCTGCAACCAATCAGGAGGTGATTGCACAACAAGACTCAAATATACTCTTTTCAGTGTGACCAAAGTAACATCCCAAGGTTGAGGTTGACTGCCAAGCTTACTACCTGTTTCGTAGAATACTCTTGTCAACCACTTTCCATCATCTGATACCAACTTTTTGTCACTAACCTCTTCCATACCTTTAAATCTGAAACTGAAAACTATGAGTGCTGTTCACTCAACAAAGAGAAGATGTGAACCTGAATGGACTGAATTTTTCTGATTGTTTTAGTTTGATAGATTGAACATTTTATCAAACTAATTCATAACAAGACATATAATGCAATGGTACTGAAAAGAAAAGATGCATACAGGTCCGATAATCTGTTTTCCCACTTCTTTCTTTCACAAATATGACTGATATATAATAAGGCAACTCAAGAATAATTCCCAGTTTCATGTACTCTCAGATTATCCAATAGACAGAGAACAGATTATAGGTATTTGTACTCAAGAAACTATAGCAGCATTAATGCTAAATGACTGTGAGAAAGCTTTAATCAAAATGCAACTACAACAGTATTAACTTTCCTCAACATATGATTGTCATACATATTATATCTAGAAATATATGACCCCAACTTCTGAGATACATCAGATATTTAGAGTTTGCAAAGTAAAAGCATGAAATACCTAGGAAGACCTCCAAAACTGATTCTGAGTGATCAACAGATTGGGATGATGACAGCAGCAGTAAACTGTTATCAACAAGAAGTTTACTTGCCCAGACCTCCCAAGCTTGTCATATTCTCCATGTAAGTTGGAAAGGTCGATTCCTTTGTCTGAATTGGAAACTTAATTCAATTTGTCTCTTCTGAACCACGTCACCCTAAGTCCTGTGACTTCTTCAAACTCATTCAAAGTTTTCTTTTATTCCCTTTAGAATTTGCGACTATCGTATTTGCCCACAACTCTTTTAAAAGGCATGCAATTATATTATTCTTGAATACCTCTTGTGATTATATCCAGCTGGCAAATAAACTGTCTTTATTTGGAATATGTCTTTTACCTTGACTCCAATTTGTCCTTTTTGCATAGTCGATTGTTGAAGATTGGCAGATCCCTTAGTATATTTCAACTCCCGTGATTTTCCTTAGTGCCTACCTTCCCAATATAATCAAACTCCAATCCTCAGGGGATAATCTTTAAATAATAATCGGCCTATAATAATCGCACTCCCGTTTTATCTTTATATGTTTATGTCTTAGTCGCCAGGTTTATGTGTGCTGCTTGCCTGTCTATCGGGCTTCTTGAATATGCATGACTCCTTGATTTGTCTTTATTTTGGAATTAAAATCACACAATTTTGTCTTCAAGCGATTGATAGAAATGAATCGTTTTGCATTAAATTGCCTCCCTTTGACTCTTGTTTGTGTTTCCTGTGAGCGTATGTTTATCTGCTTTAAAAACTGGACTAAATTAACCTTCATAGATTCCTTGCATCAAACGGCTCCTCTTAGGACGACTGGATGCATATATACCCTCCAGAGATTCCTATAAATATTTCACGGCTACAAAATTCTAAAACAATGAAAACATAGAGTGCTCTCAAACCTTGATCAATGTTTGCAATTTCCTAATGAATTCTCAAACCCTAAGTTCTGAGAATTTTCTTTTTCCTCATAAAAATTTATTTCCAACACAGGATGGCAGGAAAACTGTGCTCTGATACTACTGAAATATCCCACCCTTGGTACGATATTTGCTATCTAATTTCAACTTTTTCTGTTTGTTTTTGGTTTTGTAGTTTTCTGAAATATTTGCCAAGAAATGCATAAAATTGCAAAATGAAGGAATGCTGAAGCACAAATATAATATTATATCATTTCAGATTTATTAATGCCTTGAAATTACATTGAAAAGCATACTCGGATGACAACTTTTGATCTTGAAAGATTTGTAAACCCTAAAGGATGATCTCCAAGAAATTGACAAAGCTCTGTGATAACCTTTGAATAAGATTATCTCTCAAAATGCCCTTGGGTGATCTTCCACACCTATAGACATTGTTCTCTCTGAGGGCTTTCATCCTCAAGAAAGCTTGAATCTTCAAACTACCAGAAAACCCTTGCTGAAGCTCTTCTCCAAATTTTTCCAAACAAAAATAATAATCCAAAATGAATTAAATGAACTCAAATGCCCTTTTATAACATTCAATTTGCATTTGAATTTCATCTCATTTAATTTACTTTAATTTCATATAATTTTCCCTCCTTTTGGTGCACAACTTAATAATGTAAAGTATACTTTAATAATCACTTATATCTCCCTTTTTAAAATGACACTTAATTTATATTATAAAGTATACTTTAAAAGTCACTTAGATCCTTTAAATATGAAGTCCCCTTTTAATATATTTTAATAACACACTTTATTATTTGGCGTTATTAATACTAAATGCATAGGACCAATATTACCAATATAACTCGAGTATATGATTATGCCACCATGCTAGATATAGGCACTCTGCTTGTTGACCATACCGGTGACTTACTATAAATAGTAAGTATGCATCAAAGTCTCTCGAATGGCCTCCGAAAGGCTCACCACAAATAAACTGGGATGAAGAGTTGAAGAATATTGAAATAAGCACCAAAGGGTCTGCTGAAGAGACAAAGATTACCCTCAAAAGGGTCCCCTAAACACCCTGGTAGCCTATGGGGACTAGTTGGTAGACTAACCACTGCCTAGGAAAAGGGGACATTACACATTTGATCTGAACTTATGTAACCCAAAGTATTTCTTAAGATTGATCAACCAAGTCTCAACAACATCTCCCAAGTCTTTCTTAAAAAATTGAGGGGGAGGCTATCTCTCAAGGCTTTGGATGAAAGGGTGTAGGGTCTACCCTTCTTCTTTGCCTTATTGACACATTATCATTATATAGAATTTTTGTTGACTTGGGTAGTACTACCTCGTCTTGCTCATTAACTCATACCTGATTTAAGTTTTTGTTTAGATTTCCATTTAGATGATATATTTTGGGTTTTTAACCCTCTAATTGTGCTTCAATGGTCTTAGGCACCCCTAAGACCACTTGAAATTTGTTGTCATTCTTAGGGGGATCTCGTGGAGGTTTTGGAGATGGATTTGCAACATTTCATGTGTACTCCTTGGCCAACCTAACTTACCTGCCATCTTGATCTTGTTTAAACCATTTTTTGTGATACACAAGTTTATGAGGAGTCAATTTATGATCCCTTTTGGAGGCCCTAGTGTTTTAAATTTAAAACTTAGCTAACCTTGCTTTAATACCAAGTGTAAACACTTCAAAATTCAGGCCAACTTTTTTTTTTTGTTGCAATGGCTAATTACTGCATTAAACATGGTGTTACATCATTTACCTCTACCTAATCTAGATTCATATTGCTGACATTTGGTTTCCATTTTACTGTGCATACATATTAGTTTATACTTTATAATTTTACTAAGGATTTCCATACAAATAATTTGTCAATTTGTAAACAACATGTTAGCATTTTAATTTGTCTCTTGCAAGACAACACAAAATGGAACAGCACATGAGGATAACCTCTCTTCAAATTAGTAGAGAAAGTTCACTAAGATCTAAAACTACCAATAAACCTAAAGCTGTGAACAAGAACTGATACTATTAGTAATCTTGACCTAGCTTTTTGAATTTTGGAGGTTGAGCAACGAGACCTGAAAATTACTTATCTCACAAATGAGGTTTTTCAATATGTAGGACTTTCAACTAAAGAAATTAAAACTAAAGACGAAGTGCTTACTAAATGGCTAAATCAGAGACTAGTAGATCCACATTCACAACAGAGGATTAAACAAAATCTAATTCTACTAAATAAAACTGTAGTGTAAGATTCAAGAAAAGTAAACCCTTAGAAGCACTCAAAGTTACTTGGTAAGATGAAAGATAAGTGTTAATACAAAGCTCAGCAAAATTTCCTTACTTTAATCTTCTTATAAAAATCTTACACAAGAACATAATAACTCAGAAAAAAAACGTAAATGATAATCTTTGTAGAATAAGCTTTTACTTCAACTATCATTCGTTATGCCCAAGGCACTCATTTATCGTTTTAAAGCAAACCTATCCACAAGCTATAGAAAAAGAAGAAAGAAAGGAACTTTAAAGCAAACCTAACCTAAAACAATTAATAAAATACAACTGACCTAAAAAAGTCTTTTATCCATCACCCAAAATAGAACATTGAGAATAGTTGCTGCCGAATATGGTCATTGTTAAAAATGGCAATTTGCACATGATTCACTTCCATAATTCTTGAACCAATATTCACTTTGAAAACTATGAACCCTCTGAATCTTTTGAAGTATGTTGAAACCCTAAACGTTTGAGCATCACCTCAATGCCTTTAATCTAAAAGGTCTGTATTCCATTGACTTTTCCGTCAGTTTGACCTAAGTGAGCAGTTAGATTTTTGAGTATCAATGCCATTAGAGGCATCATTTTGCAGTGAGAACAAATGAGAACTTTTGTAAGGTAAAACTTCAAACAATTTGATTGAATCTTCTCTGATGACAACTCATTTTCTTAAAGATTACCTCCTCTTCACTATATGAACTTGTCCCAGTGTTTTACAATGTTGATTTGATCAATCAGGCTGTTGGAAATGGAAGGTAGCCACTTGGATGAGAGGAAACTCAGTTCAGAAATGTGTAATGGCAGAGGAAATACTAGAAGAAAGGAAGAATATGGAAGAGGGCTGTTGATATCTCTTGCAATAATACTTCTGTTTTAGAAACCCCTTCATAATGGCGATGGTAACCTCTTCGAAGACCTGCATACATATGAGGGAAGCTAATATTTCTGCAATAAATAATAAAGTCTGAAATGTTTTGGGGTTTGAACAATGAATTGCCTTCATATATAGGATTTGGATCCTCTTCCTTGCATGCTTTAGAATACTGTTTTTGTTTTTGGCCAACTAAATATAGGGAGGTGGAAATCAGTAAGGTTTTAGCCATTATTTCACTTATTGGATTGGGTTTTATGTGGCAAAGCTACCTTTAAAGTGCGGCTATTGTAGGTTTGTCATCTTTTAACCATAGGCACATATCACTAGCAAGCTTGGAATTTTTATTATGGCTTGGGCACAGTTCAATAATGGTAGAACTATACAAAATGTGTGCCAGCTTAAGTTTTTCCTTTTGCTCAATCCCACAAATCTCTGAAGTCATTGCCACTTTTTGAGTTTGGTGTGGATCTCTAAAGCATTTGCCATGTTTTAGCTAATTGGGAGCACATCACTAATGGTTTTTTCCTTGAAAAACTGTGCCAATGACTTATATTAGTCCATTTATACTATGGTGGGGATCACTTAAGCAATTGCCATGCTGTACTTCACTTGGGGGAGGAAATCATTGGCATTCCCACCCAAAATGTGTGCCTCATGAACAACTCTTTACCTAGGAGGAATCCACTTATCACTTTTCCAATGCTTTATGTCTTAGGTGCACATTACTAATGGCTTTGCCCTTGAAAAACTACACCAGAGGCTTAGGCATATTCCTCACTTTTTAGCTAGGCACAAATCACTTAAGGTCTTGCCATTTTTAATCTTGTTGGTGGGGATATTACTAGGCTAGACCAACCAAAATGCGCACCTTCATTACTTGAACTCTTGAACTCTAGTTTGTGATCTAGATTTCACTATAACATTCATTAGAATCTAATGCTTCAGTACATGACATTGTTACAATTTTGATGCAATCAAGAAGACTCAAGGTTAAGAATCCAGTCAAAGCCATTCATGAAAAGGAAATTTTGGCAATCCTACATGTAGTCAAATAGTGGCAGCACTAATTGAAGAAGGACAAACCATTTCGGAACCAAATGAAATTATCCAAACAAGAAGTAAGAGGCTATAAAATAGAATATCACCTATTGTCCCATCAAATGGAAGAACTTGCTTAGAGAAGATGCTTCTTTGGAACACAAATGATTCATTCATAAATTCCCAGAGCCAAGTGTTGATGACAATGCTTCTTGAAAGAAGGGGGCATGTTACTACACCCTTAGCCTTAATTTGGTCTTGGTAGTAGGGGCTTTTCCCCTTGACTTTACTCTATACTATGACATGAACCTTGCTAGGGGTGCTTCCCATGGACCTCACGAGGGGTGCCACCCCTTGACCTTGCTAGGGACTCCACCCTAGACCTTCACCTATTGCTATTCCCTTGTCCTCAAATCCAAGTCCTTTGTACCCCTATTGTGAGACTCCATGGAACTATATCATTTATTGATTTGAGGATTATATGACAGATGCAATCTTTGAATTGTTGTACCCCAAAATTAAATTTTTGTTACACTTAGATATTTTGAAGAAATGAGTAAAAGTCTTGTTAAATCGGTCAAAAAGGTCAAAATTTGGGTGTACATGTCTTGCATGAGGGGTCAAAACACAAAATTTTCAATTTCTGACGATCTGGGTCTGCTCAGAGCAGCTTAACCTACAAAACCCAGATCTCAGTTTTTCATCCCTAAATTTTAGAAAAACTGCTATTTTTAGAAATTTTCTAAAATTAGTAACGTTTTCTGGGTTTCTTTAGAAATGGATACTGGCAAAACTTTCTAAAAATAGAATTTTGGTCCGATAGGGCCCGAATTGATTTTGATTGGTTCAAAATACGTCCACATCAGGCTGCTTCAGTCGGAATTTCAAAATAATCAGTTTTTCCCTACTGGGTCTATTCTGCTTTTTCAGATGCTTATCAGGAGCTCCGAGGTCATCAATGGAGGTCAGTCAGCTGCCAGGCGTCAGATTTAGCATTCAGAGCTTTCAATAGAAGGCAAGATGATGAACCAACACGGAGAACGAAGAGGAAGTTAAAAAATGATAAAATTTTCTAACATTGGTGACTTTGGGCACCCCAGGTGAAGAGAGGCGCCCATCTTTTTAGGGCATCAAATGTCAAAATTAGGGTTTGTGTCTCCAGTCAAAGTGGCTCAATTCTCTGTCAGCTCCGTAACGAATTCAACAGCGCAGTCATCAGGCGATCCAGTCATCCGGAATTTGAAGTTGAACAGGGAGATTCCAAACTGATGTCAGAACGAGAATTTGAAAAAGATCAAAAATTGACTAAGTGTTGAGATTTTGGGCGCCCCTGGTCAAGAAGGGCGCCCAGCTTTTTGGAGGGGCAAATCCAACAATTAGGGTTTGTCAATGTGCTCAATCTCTTCAGTATTTAGCCAGCTTCACGACGCATGCCTTCATCAAATCATCTGACTGTCCAATCTCTAGCAAATTCAAATCGAAGTCGAAGGTACAAAACGAAGGTTTCAAGCTCTGAAGGAAGTCAAAGATAAAAATGGCTAAGTTTGGCAAGATTGGGCGCCCCTGGTAAAGAAGGGCGCCCAAGTCTTTAGGGTATCAAACAGAGGAATTGGCAGACGAAGCTCTAATGTGATCTCTTCACAATCAATCCAGCTTTCCAACGAGATATTCAGCACGTTGATTGAAGGTCGCAGTCACCGGATATGAAGCACCGAATAGAGGGTCTAACGAAGGTTGAGAACAAAGATTTAGAAGCAAACACAAAAAAAGGTTAAAAGATAATCTAACTCTGGTGAACATGGGCGCCCCCAGCCAAGATGGGCGCCCAAACTTTTGAAGGCCTTAAATTCATTGTTTGACGAAGTTCATCCCAAAGGACCCCACCTCATATCTCGTCAGCTTCGCGATGAACATAACAGGCAGTTGATCCGATGCCCGGAGCTCCAGATTCAAAGAGATCATCTGTAGAAGAGAAGCTAATGAAGAAATTTGAAGGTCATGAAAATGGCTAACTCTGAACAAAATGGGCGCCCCTGGAAGGAAAAGGCACCTATGATTTCAGAGGTCGAAATGAAGGATTTTGCTAGAGGTGCCTCTAGAACATCTTTCTCAAAATCAGTCAGGCTCCGCTGTGAAACCCTTAGCTCGCCTGTCGAATCAATCTACAAACGGGAAATCGGAGGCGGAGTTCAGGGTCAAAATGAAGAAAAGTTGAAAATGCCAAAATTTTGGCTAACACTGGATAAAGTGGGTGCCCCTGGTGAAGAAGGGCGCCCAACTTCTCATGCCTTAGAAATTTTTTCGGAATTTTCAAAAGTTTCAAAATTACCAGTGAAGGAGGATGGCGTCCAAATGCATTGAACAAAGATTTTAGGGTTTTGAAATAAAAGCAAAAGAAAGCAAAACCTAATTCAAGCCCTAAAGTCTATTTAACACCTCTTTTCAATGTTATTTTTGTTATTTTTGCAAGTAGCCTTCAAAGGAGAAAGTTGGAGCAGCATGTTTGAAGAATTTTCATGATCCAAGAATTCATCTTTGCTGGTTTTTCATCAGTTTTTTCAAATCAGCAAGCATAAACCCTTGCTTTTTCAAGTTTTTCATCCGGAAGATTAAATTTCTCAAAGGGAAGGCCAAGGTTTCCAGTTTTCAATCATCTGGGTCTTTTCTCTTCAATCTTCTGAAGGAAATTTTCAAGAACTTCATCAAGTTGCAGCAGCTGCTTTTATTTTGCATGTCAGTGAAAACATCAGTGCATTCAATTTTCAACCATCTGGGTCCTCTCCAATCAGTCTTCTGAAGAAAACCCATATCACAACTTTTTTCAAGAAAATTTCAAAACCTAGGGTTGGCTGCTTTTTCGATCAACCGTCAGGGTTTTGCAAATCTAATCAACTGGGTCCATTTCTAATCTTGTTCTCAACAAAACCCAAGTGCCTTTTTCGGGAAAAAATGAAGAAATTAGGGTTTGCTGCTTTTTCAGGCAAAATTCAAAATTTTCCAAAACGGACGATCTGGGTTGTCATGCAACGAATTTCTGAGCAAAACCCATATCTCAGAAAAATTTTCAAAAAATTTGTCCGTTGGAGCAAGAAAATCAGCATTCTAAAAATAGAAATTGCTCAAGACTTGTCTGAACCTAGGCGAGTTTACATTCTTCAAGTTTTCCGAAATGGAGTACACTCCCAATGTTTTCAAGACTGAATCAACTCTCTATCACGATTACATCAAAACAGCTGAGACAGACTTGCATCATATCAAGCCGGTGTTCGATCTACATGCCTTGGAGAGAGCAAGCAACACTTCAATCAAGAACCTGGGACATTCTGGACTCCTCGCAGCAGCGCCAATTCCTATATCAGTTCAGAGTTTTGAGTTCGTAATCGCTTGCATTAAGCATTACAACCTGGCTACAAGGGAGATCCAGTCAGCAGACAGTAGATTGATTTGCAGTCTAAAGCCCGATGTGATTGAGAAGTGTTTTTCCATTCCCCCATGGCCTGAAAGCGTTACTCTCTCAAAGAGTGAATGAGAAAGGATATGGAATATGCACAAAGATAAATATAGCAAGAAGATTGCACAGAGGTGGATGAAGGAGAAACACAAAACATTGCCTAAGAACGTCAGGCGAGGAGAGTTTAAGGATGAAATTGCCATCATTATCACCTTGCTCAACAAGGTCACTGGCTCAAAAGATGCCACCAAGTTTCAACCTTGGATGTTTTACGCCATACCCCACATCATGAAGAAAACCGAGTTCTATGACTGGCCTACCTTGATCAGTGACTGTCTACATCAGCAAATAACAGAATACTTCCAATTTCATGTATTCCACATGGTGTCGTACCTAGTCTACCTAGTGGCCTATCAAGGTCAATTTAGAGGGTTGAACACCAAGGGATCATTGAGTGTACAACACATATATAACTACTACCCCCAGTTGGAGTTCACAAAGTCATTGCATCATTACAAAAGGGTGAACGAGGCTTTTCTGATGTACACTATGCGGGACCTGGACAATGAGTTGCATGTCCGTATATCTTCAGTTGCCAGGGCAGTGATGGCGGAATGGGCGGATTGGTTTATACAGTTTCCCACTTTCACCTATCTCAGGGTCTATGGTTATTCAGGTGCCCCACTCATGTTACCAAGGTACCCGTTGGACGAGGTCGTCTTCATGGAGTTCTTGAGGCAGGCTCACGATGTTCATACAGTCCTGAGAAATAGAAGGAGACCCTCTCTTCAGTTTCCATTAGGGTTGGGTATATACACATGCAGGACGGCTGCAAATGCCAAGTCAATGGGAGACGAGTTATATAAACTCAGCCTCAAGTCCTACAGCGAGAGACGA
Source organism: Sequoia sempervirens (assembly GCA_007258455.2). NCBI lineage: Eukaryota > Viridiplantae > Streptophyta > Pinopsida > Cupressales > Cupressaceae > Sequoia > Sequoia sempervirens. Next base: position 54,335 of record VDFB02259066.1, read on the forward strand.
TCATTTGATCCTCATGGTTTCTACGCTGGCCGACTTGAGAAGAACTATGATCATATAGCCGCACTTGAAGATTTTTGGGCTAATTGTACAGATGAGTTCGAGGTGCGGAGATGTAGTTATAGCAGACTTACTCTCGATCAGATGAAGGATTGTTTAAATGAAGACATAGAAGGGTTATCAGATGATGACGAGGATGTGCTTCTCCCGATGTATACTCAGAAGTGAATAGAAGATCAACCCCTTTCACAAGTCAATTGGGCTAATAAGGAATCCCTTTCAGTCGAAGACAGGACAAGACAAGTCCTTGAGCATAGTAAGGTTTTCCTGGTCCTTAAAAAGAAAAACTCCATTCTAGTAGCAGAGCCGCCAAGGATAATTCCCTCTTCCTCCAGAGCACAGTCGAAAGGGAAGGGTAAAAGTCAGTCTCAAGAAGGCGTCAAAGGTAGTAGATCGAATAAAAATGTAGAAAGAAGGTTGGATTTCTCAGGCATAGTCATACAAGAGCAGCCTACAGCTGATTCAGAAGTTCCTCCTGACAAGCCCATACCTCAGAAAGAAGCAGAGGAGCCACCTTCAACACATGTTTTTGTACCTTTGACAGGTTCTTCGCCAATCCACATCGACCTTGATATCGAAGATGATGAAGAGATTACAGTTGCACCTCCTGAGGAAGTTAGTAAAGATACTACCGTGTCTTGGCTTGAGAACTCCTTAGGAAGGGTTAGAAGAAGGCCTTCATATCAGATGAGTGTTGATGATCTTGATAACATCTATCAGGAACCTCCTAAGAAGAAGGCAAAGAAGCAAGTTCACTTCGATAGGAATCCTGATAATGAAATAATCATGGAGACTGCATTGCCCCCAGAAGACAAGAATAGGGATGAGGTGAATATGGATGATTTCATCATGGTCAAGGCCAATCTCGGTAGAAATACCAGACATGCAGATTTGAGTCTCTTCAGAGTTGCATCCAAAAATCTTCAGGAAAGAGTACTCAAGGGTGGAGAAGACAAGGCAGCACTCAAGGCTGAAAATCAGCAGCTCAGGCTTTTCATTTCTAACCTTGTCCATGGTTCTTCACAGGTAACCCAGTTGCTGCCCCAGATTTTAGAGACACCAACTGATCATCAGCAATTAAGACAGCTGGTCATTTATGGGAAAGAAACTCAAGAGTGGATCGAGAGTTTCATTGTCAGAGGAAGGGAAATCTTGGCACAGATGTTCCAATTAAGGGAAGACGCTCATAAGTTACGTCAAGGTATCCAAGGATTTGAACAAACACTGGCTGAAGTTAGACCAAGGCATGAGATCATCATTGCTGATTTAGACACAGCCTATGGTCCAGCAGTTTCAAAAGAACACAAGAGACAAATCCTTGCTTGGAGGGAGCGTCATGTTTTCAAAGTTAAAACCTATGAGAGGATATCCAAAGAATTCATCGCCTACAGACAAAGGGTGATTGAAGCTCTCCTTTTCATCAGTGAGTATCATAGAGATTCCTTCTTAGTATAGTCTGGAAGATGGTTCCTACGTCGGGCTTGATGAAGTGCAGGATCAATTTCAGAGTGTTGTTCGCAGTTGGAATCCAGTTGGCTGAAGGATAGGCCATATTTCAGTGATGTCAGCAAAGTTCGAGAAAGCGGCCAATGAGGTCGAAGATTCCCTGAGATCTATCGCAGATGCTAAAGATATTCTAGAAAAGCGGTGTTTTGCTATTGAGGGCATAGATGCACCGAACCGGGACACAGTTTCTAATTTCCTAGTGGATGTGATCGAGCTTTAAAGCAGCTTTCTTCTAGAAGCTTTCTTTCCCACTTTCTTTCTATTCTTGGAATGATCCTTATCCATTCTTTGAGAAGAGAAAGAAGATAAGATGTAATAGTTGGCGTTTCCCGCTTTTTCTGCTTTCTAGGGTTTTAGATGTTATCTTCTTTCTAGATTTAGTAATAAAGCTTGCTTGCTGAGCAAGCCCTAGATTGTGAAAGCAAGGAGATTTTAGGGTTCCCTACTCCTCTGCTTCTCTATAAATAAGAGCCTTTGCTCATTTAGTTTCTTTAACCGTGCTAGTGAGAACAAAACGCTGAGCCTATTGTGCCTTCTATTTGTTACTCAAGTATTGTTCAATTGTGTTGTGATAAGCAAATTGTTGAGCCTCTTTAGCCAACAAGGAGTTAGTGTGATTGCTGTTTCTAGTGTGTAAGAGCAAGATTGCAAGCCTCTTTAGCTGCAATTTCTTGTTCCAGGCATGTTAGAAGTGAGTTATGTTCCAGAGATTTGAGTAATAAAATCATGAGCCTCCTTTGCCTTGGTCCAAAATCTTAGATTTCTGTTATTTATGTTCTACTTTTATGATCTTGATTTCAACTTACAGTGAAGTGTGTAGGTGTTTGTTGAGAGAGAGGTTATTGAAGTATTTTGTCAGAAAATCTACCTTGTTAATTTCTAGTTTCTCTTGCTCTGCTTATTACTTGAGAAGTTAGAAACGTCTTTAGTTTAAGTTAGTCGTAGTTGAAGTTCTTTAATCAAAAATCTCAGCTGCGGCGTTTGTGTTTAATAAACCTTGTGCTCTAAGCTGATCAAAAAGATAGGCAACTTAGTTTTAGTTTACTTTCTTTCAACACCATCAGCAAGAGGGAGCTTCCCCTCCTAATTTGAAGAGCAGTTTATCTGTGCATAGCTGTCCGTTTCAAATACGCATTCCAGAGGTGTGAATTTAAACACCAACATGAATTATGACAAATTAATGATCATAATAGATTTAGATGTTCTCTAAATGCATCAGTTCCCTTTTTTTCTTCATAATTTTGTTTTTTTGCCAAGTTTTTTTGATATTGCTATCAAAATTCAATTGTGTAGTTTTTCAAGTCAAACTCATTGACCCATGTTTCATGAGTAGTGGTTCACAAGAACCCATCTCTCATGATAATGGATGGTTTACTTAGCATTCATTGCATCTAGGTGATGCTCATATAGGTGAAGCATTGGGCCTTCCCAAGAGGTCACACATCCTAGTACTACTCCAACTCAAGCGCACTTAACCATGGAATTTTCCCCAAGGTTAAGCCCGCTTAGCTTGCAACTCCATTTGCAATCCTTCAACAAGTGTTGTGCATTATGAACCATTCATTATAGAGCCCCTTTAGTTCATCAATTCATAAGTAGGAGGTATTTTCGATAGCGTGTCAAATTATGATATTGCTATCAAGATTCAACCGTGTAGTTTTTTGAGTCAAACTCATTGACCCATGTTTCATGAGTAGTGGTTCACAAGAGCCCATCTCTCATGATAATGAATGGCTTACTTAGCACTCATTGCATCTAGGTGATGCTTAGAGAGGTTAAGCATTGGGCCTTCTTGGGAGGTCACCCATCCCAGTACTACTCCAACTCAAGCACGCTTGACCATGGAGTTTTCCCCAAGGTTAAGCCCGCTTAGCTTCTAAAATGATAATTGATATTCATAATTGCGTGATTACAAAAGGAGATGAAAACTCCTTATAAAGAAAATTACAAGACGATGCTTCTAAAAGAAACCATCGTTAACAAAAGCAAACTAAAGCAATTATTAGAAAGATGCTAAAACCAACTAAAGTGTAAACAAAAGTTACTAAAGACTAAGATAACAAAAAGTAAATAGACGATTAACTAAAGCTAAGATGACCATTAATATTACATTTAATATTTTAATACCCTCCCTTAATGGTCATCCTACAAACAAAAACTAAGTCTACCTATATTTAGATGGTGTGTTGGTCATCAAAATGCATAATATGCAGACTCCTACTTAGTATACTTCGCCACTTGACCACTTTGCTAAGACTCTTCTTGGTTGATCTTCTCATCAGCCAATTGCTTTCTGCAAAACTTCTGGATATGACGAATCTGCCCATAGTAATGGAAAGTAATAGACTTCTTGGAGCCCTCCTTCGAATCACCTCGTCTTTTCTGCTGAGTGGATGAAATATTCCGAGCCAAATTTTTTCGTTTTTTCAAATTACAAATTACAAACCAATGCACCCGTTAAGGTTAGCAGCTAAACCAAAACGTGCTGAAGCAACTCTAACCAGAATGTACACCAGGATCCCGATGTGGGCAAGGTGTGAGCATTGGTCAGAGGATCTTAATCAAACTGCTTATGTAGGAACTCTAACCAAGAATGGCGCCGATGATGGCGAGCATATGGTCAGAGGGTCTTCTACACTAAGTATTGAAAGGGAACTCGACACCAAGTATGTGCTACCCAATCCAGTATGGAGTGAGGGGCGACCATATGGCGGAGTATTACAAATAACAATGCTTGAAAGAAATAACTGAATTGCTGAAAGGACTCAACACCCAGAATGTGCTTTCTAACCCGAACTGGGAAAGTAGCTACCATAGGGCGGAGGTAAATTAAATACAATAGCAAATATTGAGCGAACAACTGAACATTACAACTATGACGAGCAAGAATAACTATACTGTCAGTACTACTGCCAGTTTACAATATGAATGATAATATCTTGCTAGAAATATGAATCAACTTATAAATCAAGTTACAACAATTCATAAGAGTATCCTTTACTGAATGAATGAAGCTTAGATCTGAAAGGGCACTAAATAGACCAACCTCAAATGCTGGTTTATGACAGTCCAGATTTCCTTGTGCACGAACAGCAGCCCTGTACTTCACAATTTCACTCACAACTTGCTCAAAACTTCATCAAATCTCATGAGACAGATTGCAAAATGATGCTAGTATGATGGCAATTCAATTAGAACACTGAAAGCTGATCAAAACCCTCCATTTAATTTATGCACGGAAATCCAAGCAAAGGCAGATGGTACGGCCCAGCCAGAAGTTCGACTTCTTCTTCAAAATCCAAAGCTTAACTAAAAAATCTATAAATTGGAGAATTGAAGCGCCCCTTACAAACATATAGATTTATGCAATAACCAGAAGCAATGTTTTTGTATTTTTTGACTTACGAATAAAAACACCAATCTGCTGTAGCTAAAATGCAAAACTGAGAATCTCTAATATGCCAAAATCAGAAACTAAAGAGTCACAATGCTGATTACAATGCACAAATTCCAATGAAACTCACAACTATACTAAATCACCACTAGTTGCTGTGTTGCAAGCAAGAAGCAATGCCCGAGCTAGGAGGCCTTCATTCCTCGAAGCAATTCCAGAGCCAAACCGGCAGCATAACAATACTGTAGACAAAAGATAATGAAATGAGAACCAATGGCTTCCTTTTATAATTTCTCGTTGACCTTCTCGAAACCCTAATCTTCTTTCTTGTGAGTCAAACCCTAATTCTCCAATAGATGGCGTCCCACTTTACTAAGCAAAATTTGACTTTAATTACAAACTTAATCTTTTCCTTGAAGTTGGCATCCAACTTATGCTTGGATTAAATCTTTTAATAAAAAATATAATTAATCCCTTTAATGAGGCGCCCACCCATAAAGAACATCTTTTAAAACAACTTAAAGTGAAGTTGCTAGGCCAAGGGGTCAATGTTAAAATATAACATTAAAACATGACTTAATTAAAATAATTCGACTTATCTCTCCAGTTATGCCCCAGAACCGAAAATGAGTAAGCCAACTAATCAGTCTGAAATGGAAAGTCAACCGAGCCGAAACCAACAGGACCACTGCCAGAAATAGAATTTACTAAAAATAGTAAATCCCTGAAAATGCTCAGAATGCTAAGAACAACATATCACTGCGAAGCTCTCTGAAAACCCAAAAAGAATCCGCCATTAAATCAACCAACCTCGAGCAAGAGCATCCTTCAAAACACGAACCCCTAATTTTGCCACTGATTAGCAGCTGACAGCACACTGGGAATAGGCTATCAATCAACGAAAAGTGAAGTGCTAAAAACGGGGACATTACAGTGGACTTGCCTTTGCCAACGTCCTTGGTAGTAAAAGCTTGTTCAACATTGGGAGACTCATTGCTGCTCCCAAACTGCTTCCTCCACCTATCCTGCTGCAAAAGCTTGTTGCACAACTCTTCAAACTTCAAGCCAACATTGGTGGATGTAATGTTGAGTGTTTCGATGAAGTGCTCATAGGAACGTGGGAAACTTTTCAAAGTGATCACCACCATATCCTCTTCCATCTAACGACCAATGGCCTCCAATTGGTCGCGAATATCTTTGATTTTCGTCAAGTGCTTTTGCAAAGACACTTGGTCATCCATCACAATGGAAAACAACATATTCTTCAGGAAGAAAGCCTTGCCCTTGTCAGAGGTCTCATGAAGATCTTTCAAATGCTTCCAGATCTCCGCAACAGATTTACTAGATGGTATTTCTGGTAACATCTCATCGGTGATAGATAATTTTAGAAGCATAACTGCCTCCCTATTACCTCCATCATACTTGTCCCGATCCTTCCCAGTAGTAGTGGGACAAACTTCAATACCTAGAACAAGCTCATCCAGACATTGGTACTCAAATATGGTAAGCATCCTCTACTTCCACGTGTTGTAATTCTTTCCATTGAACCTCTGTGTATTTACCAACATAAAATTGGATAGAGATGCCATCCCTCCCATTTTCCAATGAGGTAACTCTGTGATCAGCTGGCACAAACTCTAAACAATCAACTGGCACAAACTCTAGACAATTAGCTAGCACAACTCATGAGTTTTAAAAAAAAATTGTCTAAAAAAGAGGCTCACAAACTATAAGATTTTTTAGAAAAACCTTCGAAAACTCTGAAAAGTAAGATTTTTCCAAAAAAAATCCTCAAAAAATTGCAAAATTTTTATAGAATTTTTTTCAAAAAACTCTTTAGTAATTTTTTTAGAAAAGATTTCGAAAAACTCTTTGCAAAAAAATTTATTTTTCCCAAAAAATTTGTCAAAAATTGGCTCAAATAAAAACTTTTCAAGCTGCCATGAAATCAGAAAACTGCAAAACCCTAGCTGCAACCCTTTGAACTTTGGACAAAAAAAAGTCTTCAAACAGTGGAAAACCCGTCACAAATTTAGGTTGCCTAGAAAAGAGAACACAAAATACCTAGAAGAAAACCCTAGGTTGCTGCAATGTTACAGGGCCAACAAGAGCTTTCAGAAATCATGCCAAATAGAAGAGAAAAACCAGCAGAAAAAAATCCACGATCAGAAACCCTCGTGCGGGAAAAGAATGCAGAGATCTGTTAGAAAATGAATTTGTGATTTACAAAAAAATCACCCAAAACTAAGTCCACGAACTCAACAGAAAGTCTAAGAAAACCGGTACCAAAAAAAATAGATGCAAAACAGATGAAGAAACCTTGAAAATTTGCAGTCGCATGTGCAAAAAGAGCCTCGATTTAGCAAAAATAGTGTGTAAGAAAAAAACGATAATTTCAGAGATGAAAAAAACCCGTGTTTTGCTTTATCCGTCCACAAAAAAAAGGCCCGCGATTCTTCCAAAAAGAGACGTGATTTGCTGTGAAAAAGAATGCCGAAACCAGAAAAACAACCACCAGAAACTCTACAAATAAAAAACACGATTCTTCCCAAAAAAACCACGAAAAATTTCTCCAGGAACACAAGATTTGCAAGTACTCAAAAGACTCTTGAAATCTTTTGCAATTTTTCCCTTCAAAAAACCCTAAAAAATTCTTCACGATTTTTCCAAATGAAAAAACCTTCGATTTTTAACAAATTGGCTCTCAAAAAATATCAGAAATTTCTTTGATTTTCTATTTTAAAAAAATCGGCTAAAAAAACATTTAAGAAAATTCCAAAAATTCCTTAAGAAGACAACAAATTTTATTTAAAAAATTCACCAAAAGAGACAGAACCTAAGCTCTCATACCATGAAATGATAAGTGATATTCATATTTGCATGATTACAAAAGGAGATGAAAACTCCTTATAAAGAAAATTACAAGACAATGTTTCTAAAAAGAAACCATTGTTAACAAAAGCAAACTAAAACAATTATTAGAAAGATGCTAAAACCAACTAAAGCATAAACAAAAGTTAATAAAAACTAAGATAACAAAAAGTAAACAGACGACTAACTAAAGCTAAGATGACCATTAATATTACATTTAATATTTTAATAGCTTCCAACTCCATTTGCAAAACCTTCAACAACTGCTGTGCATTATGAACCATTCATTACCATGAGAGATGGGTTCTTGTGAACCACTACTCATGAAACATGGATTAATGAGTTTGACTTGAAAAAATACACGGTTGAAACCTGATACCAATATCATAATTTGATACGTTGTGGAAAATACCTCCTACTTATCAAGTTTTTTGAGTCTAGAGTCCAAGTCAAAATTTTGGGTTGCCAAGTTTGTGTTGAGTTTGAGGTTTCAAGCTATGGATAGAATGTTCCACTTGTCTTTTCTTTCCCCAAGAAGGGATAGAATGTTCCACTTTGTCTCTTTCTCGAAAAGAAGCCAAAATGGTCCACACATGACTCTTCATGGTTTTGTGATTCTTCACTCTTCACAAAAGATGTTTCCACATTTCCTCCCATGAGGTTTCACACTCCTTCATAACTCTTCATGTTCCACACTTGTCCCTTCATTTCATAGATCAAGAAATCCTATATAAAGACATTTAGAGGTCAAGTTTGAGCAGGGAGGCATTCCATAGTGAATGTATCATCAAGGGAGGCAAGTTGGAGTGTGAAGTGACTAGGAGAAGATGAATTACAACTGAAGAGTGAAGTGGCAGACTTGGTAGTTGTGAAGGGCAACCAAGTCTTGTCATCTCTAATCGCTATACTTGTTTATTTGAGAAATAACAATTAGGTAGACAATCAATTGCCACTACCAATTGGTTTTTCCCCACTCCGGGATTTTGTTGCAAAATTTCTTTGTTCTTTAGTTCTTTTTTCTAGCTCAAACATCATTCCAATCCTCTAATTAATTGTAATTTGAGCTTTTCAAGCAGTACAATATTATAAACTATTTGGTTTGTTAATTTCTACTATAAACTAGTGAAATTACAGATCATCAACAGTAACAGATTGATTGTAAGTGTGGCAAGTGGGCAATTTGTTAATTTTAGGAATTTTTTGTTCTTGATATTTAGTTGATTTGGTTTTAATTTCTAGAATATATCTACATTTAATCTGTGTAGTTTGTCTTACACGATATAGTCTTACTTATGTTTCAATATTTACGTGTTGGTTTGATTAAGATTTTCAAATTGGATTTGTCTAGTCATGATATTAGTATCATGTTTTTTTATCTCTTGATTCTTCTCACTCTCTACAATTTTCCTTTTTTGTTGGAGGTGTAACTAATATTGTGCTTGAAAGGGATACTAGCGAGGGGCTCAGTTCCATTTTCTCTATCATATGTTTTTGATATTTGATGGTAAGTTGTTCAAGGGGTTGAGCTTAATTAGTTAAAGCATTGAGTTCTTATTTTGGAGACCCAAGTTCAAATCCCAAAGGGACATCTAATATGAAATTCTAGGTTGTGACTCTTGGTCTTCCATAGTTGGCTTCTAGTGAGGAGGGTGGTTCTTGGTCTTCCATTGGTGGTTTCTTGTGTGGTTGTTTGGAAGGAACTAATATTAGTCTCATGATTGTGCTTGCAAGAGCTTGTAGTGGTCTCATGTTGATACTCATATGAGCAGAATATTTGTAAACAATTAGCAATATTAAAAAATATTTGATGGCAAGTTTAAGTTACCATCTGCTTGTTTGTGATAAACGCCAAAAAATAGAAACACTGTTTTCTTGCTTTCTTATTAATAAAAGAAAGGGAAAGCATTTTGTACTTGTTTATCCGTTACCTTACTTCCTATTAGCAATTATCAGTAGCATACAAATATTTTGTTTTTGTGTTTCAAAGTTTTGTGGGGCACAATGTCTCACTTAAAACATAAGGGAATTTGAAGGCATTTTTTTTGACCACTCATACCTATAATTATTGGTCCTCATAGGATTGTTCAACATTAAAATATTATGTGTATTGTGTTGCTTCATGCTGCTTACAATTTAAATTTAAATTTTAATTGCAGGTCTCATGAACAAATGTCTGCAAAAATGGTAGACTATATTGTTGATGAGCACCATATTGACATTGATCCTGATTGTATACGAAGAGTAAAGGTATTGATCATTCCAAATTGGTGTATTGGTCTTTCTATGTATCATCATTTTCTTTTTCCTTCTTTATTTCATTTTAACAAAAGATTTTGCTTTTCAAATAAAAATTTAATGAGGGCAAGTGCTCTTACTCAGAATTTCTCTAGCTATAATAATATTTGAGCATGATTTATGGTGATTGTTTTTATCAAATGAAAAGGTATTGGGATAGACAGGTCAGAGACCCTCAATTCATTTTAGGAGTATGTCGTGATGACTTTTTTGCGAACTTTTTCTTCCTTTTTGTATGTGGGATATTCATCTCTATATAATTAATGTAGGTTGTTTTGAAATTGAATGTTGTTTGGTTTCCTTGTCTCACATTTGCATTGGCTTTGGGCTTGGATTTGTGTTTTGTTTTTACTTCCAAAGGACTGGACTTTTAATTCTGACATCATATTTGTTAAGACTAGGTGTGTTGTACACCTTGCAAGTCCTAGGAACAAGATTGGGATACTATTATAATGTCAGGATATTAGTTAGACATTGTAATATTCTAATGTTGTATGTATAATAGCCTCCTTGTGGACCCATGGGATTCCTCCAATCATTTGGCATATAAGGTTACAAGAGCATTAAAATGGGAGTTACAAAGTTGACTTGTCTCCTTGAAAATGATGTCCCATTGGGAATGTAAAAGGTCACAATTTGGTGAGATGGATCCCTCTTGCAGTAACTTATTTTTGCATGTTGAACATTGTGTCATGTTTTTTGGGCCCTTTTATGGTTTTGGATGTCACTTTGCTTCTAACTGAGAAATTAACCTCTAGATTCAACACTATCAGTGATTAACGGTGAATAGATATTTCAGAATGATTGCTGGAGAGTGAATTCAAGTGTACAAAGTTATTGGCCTCTGATTCGGGTTTGTCTGTGACTGTCTTCACCTTGGCAACCCCTTCCTTGGATGACCTTGTTTGAGTAATGTTGTCTTGGCTGAACCAATCCATGACTAGTCTTGTTTGGATGACCTATCTTTGTATCCTCCCATCCATGACATTATTTTTCAAAAACAAAAACATTGCAGACAAACCTAAATAAAAAGTTCAGAGCATTTTGTCACTGAATTTCAGATATTTCTGAATTTATTTCTGGGTGTTGAACTTCCTAATTGTTCAGAATTATCATACTTTATAGTGCCACCTTGACTGCTACCAAACCAAATCACTAAAGTTTGAAGCTTTCTTAAAATTACTTACATGTTTAATTCTTAAAACACAATGTAACTATGCACAATGCATGACAGTTGGTAGTTTTCCTGCTTATGTATCTATAAGAGACATCTTTCTTCAACGCTAACATCAATTAGAATTATAGTATGCTACGTTATTGAATTGGCCTGAAAATTGACCGTTTTTGGGTATGAGTCGTATTGGAATTGGGTACGGAGTCGAATTGACTGTTGATTCACACAGGATTCAACTCGGAGCAGTTTGATTTGTCTGGAAACACTGCAGCTTGAACCTGGGTGATTCTAAGGTTGATGTGGCAAATCTAGAATGAATTGAACGGTCGGTGAAGGCTTCAACACATTTTTTTGAAACTAGGAAACCCTAAATGAATATTGCAGCAATGTTAAATCCTATACACTTGATTTTTTAAACGTGTATTTTGTGTGTATTTGTTTGTATGTGGGGGTAGGTTGAGTGACCACTCTAGAAATGACCCAACATCTTGTGAATTCGTCTCATCTGCCCTCTCTGCTCTATGGTACACTCAGTTTGGATCTTGCTATGGTTAAGTCGCTTGGATGAAAGTCTTAAATTTTTTATGGATGTTCCCAATCTTTGGTATGAGGTCCTCAAGCTTCCAGCTTCATGTCGATGGGTATAGGCTACTCTAGTCCTCTATGTAGGTTGTGCAGTGAAAGGGCATTTAACATATTATTACAATATATTGTTATAAATATTTATAAATTATAAATGTTATAACATTTTAATTTTATATATAGATATTAAATATTTTAAATATATTTGTATATTATATTTTAAATTTTTAAATATTTTTTAATAATTTTGTTTAGTATATGCAGTCTTTTAAATTGTGTGTGTGTGTGTGTGTGTATGTTTGAAATGCAAATATTTAATATATATATGATTTTTATATGCTTTTTGTACGGATGTATCTAGAATGTACCCTCCCCAAAAAATTGCTGTATTGATGTATACCCTCCCCAAAAAATTGCTGTATTGATGTATCATACCCATACTTGTACTAGTTCTGTAACTTAGTATGCAATAAGAACATAAGAAATCACCATTTTGTCAAACCTTGTGCAACTTGTCCAACAAGTTTACTTAGGCATTCAATTAATTCTAGGCTTCTATAAAGCCATTATAAGCTTCTTCAAGAATCTACTTGTAATCATAAGCATAGAAAATATATATAGCATCATTATAGATGTATAACATAAGTTTGCTTGGATACCAAACTGGAGATTCTCCATTTATAATCACTGATATTATAATTGTCACGAATCTCACACATACACATTCATCAAGAGTGTTTGAGAGAAGTCTAAGATATAACCACTTCAATTCCATCAAAATCTCAAAGAAAAAATAGTGAACAATGTAAGGAGTATGTTTGGGAACCAAGTCTCAACTAGAAACAATAATCACCATCTAGGAGATCATAACCAAGGGAAATGATACATAAAGGTCTTCAAGCCATAAAAAGCTCTCCAAATAGAGTTTCAATGCCTCTACATGGCATGCAATAAAGGGTATACACAAAATATTTTCCTTGATTCTAACTTTCTAGGGTATATGCTAACATAGTTTCAAACCAGTAATATAGCCATGTCCATTTACATGAATACACAAATCTCTATTCATGCTTTATAGATTAGGTTGCCTTGGTAAAGATAACCTAACCTAGCAGCCCAGCAAACTTCAAATGACAATCACACATGTCAAATGGAATAGCAATCAAATTTCTCGCAGTAAAATTGAAATCTGGCTTCAAGGCTTACAATCCTTTCTTCCACTTGGTTGATAACCCTATTGAGAATGTTAGGCATTATGCTGAGCTCTTCTTTGAAATCATTTTGATATGGTATCTTCAGCAAGTGTGTAGGCCTCTTGCTTTCATTTAGACATTTTTGTGCAATTTCTTTTTTTACAATCTTGCACATTGTTGTCCCACTCAAGTTCATATTCTTCTAAATCAATCATCTATTTCTATTCATAGAGCTGCAACCCAAATGCTGATTTACGAGAATTTATTGTGAAATGAAATTTCTAGATTTCTTTGTAACATAGGGTTTACTCTTTATGGTGTAGCCATTCTGAATTTTATCTCAACCTCTTAGTGCTTCTAGATGTGAGCACAAATAGAGTTTTTGTGAGGCTATTCACATAAAGATGAGTCAACAACACCTCAATGACCTAGTTTTTGTGCAATACAATATTTGACTTTGCACAAGAAAGGTGGATGCCAAACTACAAGAGCTTATTGATTTGGATGATGTTGATCCCTTTAGTGGTTGGATTGTGCAAGATGAGAAGCCCCCTTTGTTTACAAAGGACGAGATTGTTGATTTTGAGAGGCATGATATGGAGGGTGTAGTTGTAGCACAAGTGGAGGAAATTGGATTGGATATCATTGATCAGATCATTTCACAACTTTTTACACATATCTTTCTTTAAAAGGGATAGAAAAAAGTAGAAATCACAATCTAAAACTATGATGAAATTAACTAGAAGATGATAAGAGAAAAGAGATGCAAATACTTGATTAGAGAATACCACTTCAAGATGAAAACTTCTAAAATTCTTAGAATAATAATAGAACATGCAATACCATGCTTAACAATGACTTATTCATTGTTGGGCTATAATCACCCAATCCTAATGTGGCCAACCTAGCTTATAATAAATAAATATGGGGACTAATAAATGACTAAAATAAGTATCATGTGAGCCATAGTTGGTTATCACATATCCAAATACATTCAATGGGTCAGGGAATAGCATGTTTCCCCCTTCAAATAGGCATTGTCCTCTATGTGGTGTAGTTGTGGAGGCTTGTGCATGAAATCTTCATCTTCCCACATAGCATCTTTGACACGCTAATTCTTCCACTTGATGGGACACACTTTGATTAACCTAGTACTCAACTTCTTTGTGCATGTCTAGAGAATATCTTTAGGGTCCAAGATGATTCTTCCCTCTTCTTCAAGTTCAAGTAACATTGTTTGTCATGGAATTCATTGTCCAATAACTTTCTTTAAACAAGAGATGGAAATTTGATGTACTTTTGTTGTCAGAGGTAACTATAGCTTGTATGCCTCACTATCAATCTTTTGCAAAATTTGATGTGGACCATAATATTTGGGTGAGATTTTGTTATCCTTCTTTTGCTTCTTCAAGGACTTATGCTCATATGGTTACAAAATTCCTTTCACTCTAGTGTTGGTTAGTGTGTTGTTGCTTCATTCATTCTATTTTGTGATATGGCCAAGTTCTCATTGAGACTAGAAAGTACTTGCTTTTGATGTAGAACGTGAGCTTCCATTGCTTGAACTATTGATGGTGATGGTGGAGTCCCTAGAGAATATAAATTTTTTGCAAAACCTGTTGAACCTTTAATGAGCAACTTTTACATTTGAGAGAGCTTACAATTTGTAAATCTTTTCTTGCAATCCCCTTATTTGAATTTTTTACCCTCAAAATGAAAGTGCATGAATAGCTCTTGGAAATTCATCTCAATGGTGCTCAAAATCATGAACCATTTGACTCCCAACACTATGTCTACAACCCCCATAGGGATGGCGAACATAGGGCTAGTAAAAAAGGTAGTTCCTGTAAGTTTGATATTGTGGCATTTCATAGAAGAGCTAATAGTAACCACATTTTCAATCACAAATTTAATTTTGGTGATGGAAAACTAAAGTAGTTCAAACTTGTGGCCAACTTTTTATTAGTAAAATTGAGTACTACCCAAATCAATTACCATTGTCACTCTTTGTTTTTAAGGACTCCCACTACTTTAAAGGTTTGTGGGGAACTGAAATCTGATAATTATTGGAAAAATATTGTTGGTTTGGGATCTTCTAATGATTTCTTTGATGCCACTTGTATCTTTATATCTTCTTTATCTTTTGTTGCTCTCTTAATACGGAAAATCTTCTTCTCTGCACACTTGTATCCCTTAGTATATTTACTATTATAGTTAAATCATAGCCTTATTGCCTCTTTTTCTATAATTTATTGCAATGTCAACTGGTAGGTTGAGGGAAATCCAATGATGGGGTGTGGTGTTAAGATCTTTGATGCTAGTATATGCTTGTCTTTTAGTGGCCAAACAATTTTCCTCTACCTTCTTTGCCATCTTATGGATTGGGGGCTTGCAAGAGAATTAGCTGGGTGCTAATCTTGAGTTAGATTGGAATCAAAGAAAGACCAAGAATCCTCATTTTCCTTAGAATCTGCATTAGCTTCTCAACTCTTGTGATGTGAATCAGCCATTAGGATTCCAAAAAACCCTCGAGTGAAGATATTTGGTTGTAGACATCAAATTGGAGCTCATCGATTTGTAGCCAAGTTCACTAGATTTGACTTGGTAGTTAAGCCCACGAGATTTTAATTGGAAGCTATGTCCACAACATTTGACTTGGAAGTCATTATCGAGAAAACTTCCTCCTTGACTTAGGTGGTTGCCGCATTCAGAGTAGCTTCAAAATCTAAGGATACCATCTCTTCCAATAATGAATCGTCTTTGTTAGGAAAATTTCTTGGTGTGATTGGATTTCTTCTATTGCCTCTTGTTGAAGCCCCTAACATGATGTTGCCAAAATGTTTTCCATGGTAACTTATTCAAAAAAAATCCAAATATGGTGAAATTATTGTAATAGTTAACATATTTGTGTCCAATTCTCGCTATGGTGAAAAAATCTTTAAAAAACACTGTTTTGCAGCCTTGGAAGTGAATTTGTTGAAAACCCTAATTTTGCATTAACTCTAAAAACTCTTTGAATATCCTCAATATGGAATGTAACTTCTTTAAACTGTCCTAGATCACCCCCTAGCTTTCAAAACAAAATCATAGTTATGAGAAAGATATGTGCTTGACAACACCACCTCCAAAATATAAAAATTTGCACCTTTTCTCACCTTCTAGGTGCCAAGAACATACTTTTATACCACTTAGTAATCAAATTATCTATCACATGAGAAGAATATAAGGGAAAAATGATTCAAATGCTCAATTGGAATAAGCCACTTCGAGGGGGCAACCTTCAAAAGTCTTACAATAAGAACAAAACTTGCAGTACCATGCAAAATAACTACTTACTACCTCCTATCATAGGCAACATCGGGCAATATTAATCCCCTAATCCTAATGAGGCTGAACTAGCTTACAATAGATATCCTTAGGGACTAATAAATGAATAGATTAAGTAATATGTAAGCCATAGCTGGTTATCACATATCCCAATATATTCAATGGGTTAAAGGGCATAGCAAAAATCCTAGTAGAGCCCATTCATTGCTAATAGATATATTTCTTTGTTTAACAAATGGGTTGTTATACAAATGGAAAAGTTTTTTTTTTGTGATCCTGTCGCTAGTGGTCATGTCCTTGGTTGAGCAAATGGTGAGGGTCATAGTTCCCAATTGCTAATAGCAGTATTTTTGTTCCTTGTTGGAAATGTTTTTTTTTTTGTTTTTTGGTCCTTTTTGGGTATCTTTAGAATGTTTCTTTTGGGTAGTGTCTTGTTGTCCTTAATAAGATGCGTTGTCCTTAATAAGATGCACATGAGCCTTCAACAAACCTTTCTTAATGTTTAGGTTACCATTGGCTTTTAGATTTTAGACATAAGTCTTGCTAATATAGGTGACATTCGAGGGTTGAGTGGGGAAACTTTCCTTATTAATTTATTTGTGATTAGCTTTGGTTTGACAAGTCTTCGATATCTTCTAATGAACACTTTGGATGTGTATGGCTTTGAGCCAAAAGGGTTCTACCTTTCCTTCAGGCTATATTTGCCCATATTGCTAGTAACTTGTATCTTGATATGTGTCCTAAGATTCTCTCAATTCTTTAGATGTAATACTTCTAGGTGGTTTTAGTATTTGCAAACATCTATCTATGACCATATGGAGGATGAGTTTTCCCTCAAGAATTGGATTTAGAACATTCTGGCTTGTAGGGGACCTCAATTTATGAAAGTAATTTTGTCACAATATTTATTTTCTTAACAAGCTATGTTGTTTCCATGATTTGAGTAGATATCATCATGTCCTTGACTATGGGGGTGCAAGTGTGATGGATTATATTTTTTTCAATAGGTATTGGATTTGTCAAATTCAATATTTTTTAATACCTGCCATAAACTTGCATTTGCTATAATCTACATTAACTTTCACTCTTCATACTGCCACTTTGACCCTTTTTGGCCTATGAGTTTCTTTCTCATGGCATTTACAAGGTTGCCTTGAGTCCTTTTTGCAAATGATGCATTATTCCAAACCATCCTGCTCTTCTTTTTCTGTGATGTCCCCAACTCAAGCCATGTGGCTTAATGATGCGTGGGCTGTCCTTTCCTTGGATACCCAAGAGGAAGATGTTGTAGAGCATTATTGGGTAAGTGTAGAGTCTTTGGCTTGTATCCTATTCTATTCTTAAGTTTTGGGCACTTCTTTTTATTCAACTTAAGTAATTCTTAGCCTAAGTATCCTATTCTATTCTTAAGTTGTGGGCACATCTTTTTATGCAACTTAAGTGATTCCTAGCCTAAGGACTTAATGTTTTCCCCTTTTTAAGTTTAATGACCTAAGGGACATGTACATTAAGTGATTTTAGTAAACTTGTGCCAAAAAGGTCAAGGAGGGGCATGGGATTTCAAGGAGCCTATTGGCTCATTTTGGCTCATTTTTTAGGGATTTTATTTGGAGCATTGGATTGAGTTGGTAATGGATCAATGGACGAGGTTAAATCCTTATTTTGGGAGTCATTATATAACATTTTAGGGTTCTTTTGGAGCTCATTATGTTATCAGTCTTTTCTCTATTGCTGCTGCAATCTTTGGCTTAAGGTTTGAAACCCTTGAGTAACCCTAGTTTTAGAGAGATATACTAGCCCCCCCTAGTCAGCAGGGTGTGTTTCAAAGGAAGGGCTTTGGTCCTAGCACATTATTTTCAGAGCTGCCTATTCTTATCGGGTTTTGGAAACCATTTTGGAGGTGTTTTTCAGAGATATTGGAATCAGATCTGGATAACCTACAACAAAATTCTTGCATTTTTTGGAGCATCCTTTAGGCTAGCATTAGCAAGGACAAGGGTGACGTCTGGGTGAGACCCAACGTTGATTTTCTACGGGTTTTAGTAGGGATGGCTAGGATTTTGAAGGCATTTTTGAGGTATTTGAGCATCAACCTCAAAACCTGTGTAGTTGCTGGTCATACTCATCTTAGAAAAAATAATGTAAGCTATTTCTAAAAGCCTTGGGCAGTTTTTAGTGTGTTTTCTACAACTTTTTGATATTAAGAAATATTCAGAAATTTCTCTTTTAATTAGCAGAAAAATTAGAAAAATCTTGTAAGCATAGATCTGAGCTTGTTGAAGGGTTATCTATTTGTCAATATTTTGGAGATATTGTGTTTTTTTTCTATGCTCCACGGGGACGCGTCCCCTGTGTTTTTATGCCGTTTCCCGTACCGGGTACGAAACGGGACGCGGGGACGGCTAGGAAACGTCCCCTGGCCGTCCCCTTTTTCCCTCCAAGTACCCGGTACTTCCAGGGGACTTTTGGCAAAAGGCAGGGGATGTAGGGTACTTCTAGAAGTACCCGAAACTTCCCAGCCGTCCCTCATCCGTACCGGGTACTTCTAGAAGTACCCTATGGCCCAGCAGCAAAAAAAACACATTTTATAAAAAATTAAAGTTTTTTAAAATGAAAAAAAGGCATGGGCAGGCCCACAAGGGACGCCCCATGCCACTTTACCTAATTTATGCCCTAAAATGAGAAAAAGCATCTCATTTTTACATTTGGCTTGTGAAGTGAAGGAGAGCAAAAGAAGAGCAGCTAAGTGAAGGATCGCCAAACTAGTCAGTATCGTCAGACTCCAGCCTTACGTTGGGATGTTAATCCCAAAGATGCTATGCAAATTGAGGAGAATGCACATGAGGGATTGGTTGGGGTTCCATTGGTTGAGGCAGATCCTTCTATTGACATGGACACTGACACTAACTTAGACTCGAGCTCTAATGGCGAGGGCGATGCTGATTTAGACCTACCTTATGCTGATTAGGGACCTTGGACAGAGATATATTTTCTTAGTTTTATGTTTAGCATGTCATTTCATAGTTGAGACTTGGAGCCTTTGGGCATTTTGATTATAATTATTAGACTTTTATATGATATGTGTGCACATTGATAATGAAAAGCATTTGAATTTTGTTAATTTGTTTGTCAATTCTCATGTGAAATCTCAATTCAAGTCTAATGATATGTATTAAGCTTATACAAATGTCTAGAATGAATGCTTTTATCAATGTTATGCTATGAACATTTGAAATTTCTGTATATTTTTAAAAAATTCCCTATTTTTTATCAGCCGTCCCCTGCCGTCCCCTAAAAAATGACCCAAAAGTACCCCCGTACCGGAAACTCATCCCGCCGTACCGAGTACTCCCCGTCCCCGAAACCCCGTGGAGCATAGTTTTTTTTCCATTATTCCTATTTAGGGATATTATAGTGGCATCGGAACTGCAAGTCATGGCAGCCTGTTTGGGTTGGTTGTATGCGTGGGAAGGTTGGTCATAACCTTGTAAAAGACAAGGGAATAATGGATAGCAGTGATCAGCCACCTACATCAAATGAAGAGGAGGCAAAACAAATGTTTGTAGAAATGCTAAGACAGTTACAAAATACCAATTTGTATTTGGGTTAGATGGCTCATAGCATGCGGAGAGAAGGAAAGTAGCAAAGCTGCAAAAAAAATGAACACTCTACTAGCAAACCTTTGGGTTCATCACAAACTAGACCTTTCATGCCTACCTTTCCAAAAGAGGATGAGCCTATATAGGAGGAACCCATGGAGAACAATGAGGATGCTGAAATTTTGGCTAAGTATCAAGCTTTGGGGACAAATTTTCATTCAATTATCTCTTTTAGAGATTATTTGGAGGTCACCAAACACACAAAGCCAAAATAGAATTAGTGGAATCAAGGGAAGTAGAATTATGGGCTACCAAAAAGGTTGGGTCGTCTATCCTTGTCGAGCTTTGATCGATCATCAAAGGGTACAACTAGAGCTTGGATTCAAAATTGGATACTTACCTTGCCCTAAATCAAATGGAGATTGAGGCCATCAAATTTGCTACCCATCACCTTGAAGGAGGGGCACATGAGTGGTGGTATCATGGTTTAGTGGCACCAAGTCATGGTGCAATAGTTTCTTATGATTAGTTTTGCACTACATTGATAGAGCAGTTTGATCGCAAGGATTCAAAGGCACACACCAGAGAGTTGGCATAGTTGAGACATGTTGGGACACTTGAAGCATACATTTCAAAGTTTTAGTGGTTATCAGTAATGGTTTCTAATGTGATTGAGAGTAGGTTGACTTCTTGGTCCATAGAGGGTTTGTTAGAACCTCTCAAGGGTTGGGTTAAAGCTTTTGATCCACCATCCTTGCAGAACGCTATGAAGCATGCAAGGAACATGGAGCTATCCACATCATATGCTAGATTTTCTAGCAAGTTTTCGCAAAGAACTTTAATGTAGAATTTTCACTAGAGGAGGGACAACAAGCCATAGTTTTCTAGACTAGCTAGGGAGATTTCTAGGCCAGTTGGTGGGGCACCTCGTGATTTGAGGGATGAGTTGAAATGAAAGAGGCTTTGCTTCGAATATCGTGAACCTTGGACACTTGGACATAAGTGTTTGAGTGGGGGCAAGGCCCACTGTATTGAGGTCTTCGAGGAACCTAGTGATGATGAGTTGGAGGAGACATAGGTCCTTGATGAGCAACATGAGCAGATGGATGGGGAGACGGGCACAAATGAGCATCAGGTTGATTTGGCATAGATGGATGGTGCGATTTCAACTATCACTACTACTTTTCATTATAACGCCTTCAGAGTGAGGGGCATTATGCAAGGACAATGGATAGTTGTGTTGATTGATAGTGGGGATATCCACAACGTAATCAATTTGTCCCATGTGAAAAAAGGGGGTTTAAAAGTTGAGCATGATGGTTTCCGAGTGCAAACACCGAGTGGCATGATGTTGCATTGTGTTAATCGTTTTCCACAGTTGAGTATGACTTTGGGTAATTACACCCTTATTGATGAATTTTACGTGGTCAACTTTAATGAGATCAATGTTGTGTTGGGTGTTTAGTAGTTGCATTCTATAAGTTTTTTTTCTTTGACTTTAAGACTATGCAGCTAAGTTTCACAGTAGGTGGTTGGAAGGTGGTATTACGGGGCTTATCTTTAGATGCTCCTAGAGTCATTTCAGCTAGGAGAATGGGGAGAGGGGCAGTGTAGTGTTCCATTTCAGATGGGTCTACTAATACACAGTGTGACTATCATGTTGACATACAGGGCTTGGGACAAGCATAGTGTGGTGTTTTTAGATCTACCACATGGTCTACTCCAGATCATGGTTTTGAGCATGTTATTGAGCTTGTGGATAACAAGCCAATTGTTATGGATCCCAACCATCATCTTAGACGATTCAAGGATGAGATTGAGAAGACTATTTGGGAGTTGCTGGATGCAGGACATATACAACCTAGTTCTAGCCCCTTCGCTTCTTCTGTTGTCTTGGCGAAGAAGAAGAAGAATGGTACCATTAGAATGTGCATTGATTATTGATAGGCTGATGGATGAGCTACATGGAGTGATCTATTTCTCCAAAATAGATCTTCATTCTGTATACCATCAAGTTCGGATCTGGGAGCAAGATGTGGATAAAATAGGTTTTTGGTGCCACTATGGACATTTTGAGTATTTGGTGATGCCCTTTGGGTTATCAAATGCTCCAACTACTTTTCAGTCTTGCATGAACTATGTGTTCAATAAGAAGTTGTGGAAGTTTGTGCTAGTCTTTTTTAAAGATATTTTGGTGTATAACAGGACATGGGAGAGACATATACAACACCTAGATGAGGTGTTAAGCAGCTTAGCAGCTAACTCCTTTTTTGCAAAAGCCTCTAATTGTGAGTTTGGCATGATTGAGCTATTATATTTGAGATATGTCATTGGTGAAGGTGCAATGAAGGGACATAGGGAGAAGATTCAAGCTATACTTGATTGGCCACCGCCAAAGAACATGTCCCATTTGAGGGGCTTCATTGGTCTATGCACATATTATAGACTATGAAGGGATTTTCTTCATTAACTGCTCCTTTTAGAGATTTGACCGAGAAGGATGCCTTTGTTTGGACAAACGAGACTCAAAAGATCATGGGCCATCTTAAGAAGGTAATGAGTACTTGTCCTGTTTTGGCGTTATTGGATTTCTCTAAACCTTTTGTGCTCGAGTGTGATGCATCTGGTATTGGTATTGGGGCTGTTTTGATGCAAGACAGGCATCCAATTGATTATGAGAGCTGAAAATTGAATAAGGTTGAAAAGAGATTCTCTACATATGACAAGGAAATGTTGGCAATCATGCATGCACTTGAAAAGTTCTGTGAGTATCTTGTGGGCAGCAAGTTTATAGTGAGGATTGATCATAATAGCCTCAAGTATTTCATGGAGCAAAAGGTATTAAAAGAGAGAAAACAACGTTGGGTGAGTAAGCTTCAAGGATATGACTTTGATATTGAATTTGTCAAAGGGAAAAACAATGTTGTTGCTGATGCATTATCTAGAAACCCTTCATTTTGCTCACTTTCAGAAATTTCAGCCTCTTGGAAGGATCATCTATTAGTAGAGTATTCAAAAAATCAGCATGCTTGTGAGATTCTAGATGGTAAAATCAGTGATGAAAGGTATAAAGTGTTGAGTGAATCATCTATTATAAGGATAGAATGTATTTTGTACCGGAAAGTAAGCTTAAATATAAGATTCTTATTGTTGTCCATTACAACTAGCTTGCTGGTCATCTAGGTTATTTGAAGACATATAGGTACATCCATGAAATATTTTCATGGAAGGGTATGAAAGATGATGTTTTCAAGCATGTATGAGAATGCATAGAGTGCCAAAGGAATAAAGCTGAAGTTTCTTTTCCAACAAGGCTGCTACATCCACTTCCTATTCCCAATCAAAAATGGGAACAAATATCAATGGATTTCATTACTAGGCTTCCCATGACCAATGGTAAGGATTGTATTTTTGTTGTGGCGGATAGACTCACTAAATGTTCACTTTATGCCAATGCCTTTTGAGTTTAAAGAACCACAAGTTGCTGGTCTGTTTTTTGAACTAGTGTTTAGACTTCATGGTAAGCGATAGAGATCACATATTCATTGACACTTTTTGGCAAGAGTTGATGAAGCTGGTTGGAATAGAACTATATCATAGCACTAGTTATCATCCTCAAACAAATGGCCAAACAGAGATTGTAAACAAATGGCTTGAAGGCTACTTGAGAAACTATGTTTCGGGGCAGCAAAAGGCATGGGCAGGTGGTTACACTTGGCTGAATTCTGTTACAACACTACATATCATATGAGCACAGGTATGACCCCTTTCAAAGCCTTGTATGGTTATGAAGCTTCTACATTTGTGGATTTGGTTTCTTCTGATTCTAGAGTTCCAAAAGTTCTTGAGTGGGCTAAAGAGAATCAAGATATCCTTAAGGCACTTAAGGATAATATTCAAATTGCACAGGAACAACAAAAGAAATTTGTTGATCGCCAGCAAGTTGAGAGGTCTTTTGAGGTGGGAGACATGGTATTTGTGCATCTTCAACCTTATAGACAATCATCATTGAAAGTGAGTGGAGCAAAAAAGCTTAAACCAATGTTTTATGGGCCTTTTAAGGTGATTAAAAGAACTAGTGAAGTAGCATATGAGTTGGAGCTGCCGTCTACAAGAAAAATCCACAATGTGTTCCATGTGTCATGCCTCAAAAAGGCTCTTGGACAACAAGTGATTCCTTATACATATTGCCTCCTATGGGTGAAGAAGGTAAGTTGATACTCATTTTAGAAACAATTTTGCAAGTAAGGGAGAAGAAGCTAAGTAGTAAAATAATTTCTAAGTATCTCATCAAGTGGAAAATTCAGAAACAATTTTGCAAGGGAGAAGAAGCTAAGGAGTAAAATAATTTTAGAGTATTTCATCAAGTGGAAAAACTTGTCTTTGGAGGATGCTACGTGGGAAGGAGAGGAGAGTCTTAAGCATCCTAGTCTACATAGTCTTGAGGACAAGCATTCTTTGGGTGGGGCGGACTATGATGTCCCCAACTCGAGACATGTGGCTTAACAATGCATGGGCTGTCCTTTCCTTGGATTATCTAAGAGGAAGAGGATGTAGAGCATCATTGGGTAAGTGTGGAGTCTTTGGCTTGTATCCTATTCTATTCTTAAGTTGTGGGCACACCTTTTTATGCAACTTAAGTAATTCCTAGTTTATATCCTATTCTATTTTTTAGTTGTGGGCATGTCTTTTTATGCACGTTAAGTGATTCCTAGCCTAAGGACTTAAGTTTTTTCTCTTTTTAAGTTTAATGACTTAAGGGACATGTACATTAAGTGATTTTATTAAACTTGTGCCATAAAGGTCAAGGAGGGGCATGGGATTTCAAGGAGCTTGTTGGCTCATTTTTTTGGGATTTTATTTGGAGCATTGGATTGAGTTGGTAATGGATCAATGGATGAGGTTAAATCCTTCTTTTGGGAGTCATTATATAATATTTTAGGGTTCTTTTGGAGCTCATTATGTTATTGGTCTTTTCTCTATTGCTTCTGCAATCTTTGGCTTAACGTTTGAAACCCTTCAGTAACCATGGTTTCGGAGAGACATACGGGCTCCCCCTAGTCAGTAGGGTGTGTTTCGGAGGAAGGGCTTTGGTCTTTGATTCCCCAGCACATCATTTTTAGAGCTGCCTATTCTTATCAGGTTTTGGGGACTATTTTGGAGGTGTTGTTCAGAGATATTAGAATCAGATTTGGATGAACTCTAGCAAAATTCCTGCATTTTCTAGAGCATCCTTGAGGCTAGCATTAGCAAGGACAAGGGTGACATCTAGGTGAGACCCAACATTGATTTTCTGAGGTTTTTGGTAGGGACGGCTAGGGTTTTGACTTTTGAAGGCATGTTTGAGGTATTTGAGCATTAACTTGTGTACTTGCTGGTCATATTCATCTCAGATAAAGTAAGGAAAAAATAATGTAAGCTATTTCTGAAAGTTCTGGGCAGTTTTTAGTGTGTTTTCTGCAACTTTTTGATATTAAAAAATATTTAGAAATTTCTATTAATTAGCAAAAAATTCAGAAAAACGTTTTGAGCATAGATCTGAACTTGTTGAAGGGTTATTATTTGCAAATATAATTTCTGAATTTTCTATTGCATATATTTGGAGATATGTGTTTTTTCCATTATCCCTATTTAGGGATATTACATTTTCTTACCTTATGAACCATTGGTATGATCAAGATTGCAAATTTTAATGTCATAGACTTCATTACACTGTTTCTCTCAGCCCTTCCTCCATATCCTTCATAGGCGAATGGTAGAGATTATGGACGTATCCTTAGACAAAAGAAACACTATTTTCTTATTTTTAGGTGATATGAATTTGTCTATGGCTTCCACAACACTGCTAAAGACTTATTGGCACAGGCACTTCTTGTTGAAAAATTTATCTTAAACCTTGATTCCTAGATCTAGATCTCCTATAATAGTTAAGAATGACATTTTAGATGAGCCTGTTTTTCCTATATTTTTGTAGAGTTTAGTGCACTTTGAGACACCAAGTTATGGCAAGTTTCTAGGAAGAATTAATTTTCCTTTTATTTCAAAAGTTTGATCACCTTTTCCTCCTACATATAGACAGATAAAAATCTAAAATGCAATTATATTATAAAGGGTAATTTTTGGTTCACTCTTCTTTGTTCGAGCAATAGACCTTGTAGAATGCTCCCAAGTATTAATGAAATTGGAAGCTTGCTAGAGCCTTAAGTTCTTTTGGTGTGGACTCAAATTCAGAAGTATTTGGTTCTGGGTTCTGAATTTTATGGTTACACTAACCTTAACCTTGCAGAAAGATGTGAAAACTTTAGTAACTTGTGATTACTGATTTGTATTGGTTGGTTAACCCAACTTTATGTTGCTCCTTAGTTATACATTTGCATCTCATTAATATTTCTATTTTATTTTATCAAAAAAATTGTTAGGAAACTATTTTTTATACGCGAGTCTTTAATTTTGTATTTGTCCATGTAATATGTCAGCAAATTGAGATGACTTTTTCTTAGATTGACATCAAGTTTTACATATAAATTCATTATCTAGCACAGGTCTATACTTTGCATTTTCTTACAAATTTTTGAAATATTATTGCTGTTGGTGCAGGAAATGATACTTGCAAGTTGTGATCGCAAACACACAGAGGTCAGAAGGTTTTCCAATATAAATGCCTTTTATACTATAATTTAATCCTATGTTTCTTGTGATATAGGTTGATATTTTTTAGTATATGTAGGCATGCCTACATGCATAAAAATCTCTGCTACTTGAGGTTATATTTTATGAAGACTGCACAACCTAATAGACATATTGAACTTACTGTGTACTCTACAATCTGAGGTCATGTTGCTTGTAAATGTTTTATTCTTATTAGTAACCTTAGCAATCAGATGGTAACATGATTTGGAGTATCCATGAGCTTAATAATTGGTGGGGGCCTACAATTATACACCAAAGAATATTGAAAACTCAACAAGCTAGACATAAACCATTCCAAATACTGACGTTAATTTAAGCATTACCAATAAGTTAATAACCTGTCCCCCTCAATAGTAACTTCAATGCTGTAATTAAGTTAATAATAGGAAATAGAAATTGTTGTTATATCTTGATATAGCCAACAAGATGGCCATATTGAGTATCTTTTAACCAGTAGTTTTGATTACCACTCTTGTGTGTGGTCTATGATTGTGGCCGATCTTCAAACTTAAACTATGTCCAAGCAAAGGTTAAGTAATAGATAAAATAAAATTATAATTAAAGTTTAATTTTCATAATATCAAGGGGCATGTGAAGGGTTATGTCTATTGGAGGAAAAAGGCATTTAAGACAGACCAAGCAAGGAGAAGTAGCATCATTGAGAATACATTTTTATTTGATTATTACTCCTTGTGGAGAAAGAACTACAATTAACCAACTTGGGGATGAAACTCCTCTGGATCTGGAATTGGAGGACAAAAACCCACAATTCCAAAGAGTGACTTCACGTGGAGATCACCATTGTGCAAATCTGAGTTGGAATTAGGATATCCTTACAACTGGCAGCAGATTGTGACCTTCTAAGGACAATTATTAGATAGTTTTTAAAGCAGAAAAGGAGTTTCACTTGGAAATAAATCACTGCAGAATTGCACCAGATTAATAGCTTCTCCAAAGGAATTAATTTAGTCATTCTGAACTATATTCTGAGCATTAAATCTGTTTACAAAATAAGCTATTAACTGTAAATTTTTGATATATCTCATCAAGATAAAACAAAGATTTCATATCTATATTTAGTTGTGCAAATTACTATAAACGTGAATCTAGCAAGGGCCCAGTCAAATCATATGGACTAGGTGCCTTGAAACATCTTCTACCTATAGTAAATCCATTGATCAACAGCTTCCAATATGGGCTCCTCATAACATAGAATCAGCATGTTGTTATAATAACAAAAATAATGCATGCCATCTTTGCTTCATGATGCTTCTCGTAGTTCTACCTGGTACTTTCAAGCAAAGGTTGCTCACTAGAAGTATTGAGGAACAAAGAATCCCTATGAGTGTGACTGCACTCAGTTGTAACCATCTCCAGTAGATGAGCTCCTTGTTTGTGGGCCAAGACAATTGCACAGTACATTAGTCTCTAATTCTAAAGGATAATTCATCACAAATGCAACTACCATAGCTTTCCTCTTTTCTATTTTATTCTCATACTAAACAAAGACAACTTTCATCTCTCATGTAATCTCTGGTTCCATTGAATTATACAACTGCACATCTCAAGTAAGGATTTAAGCAAGGTAACATTTGAGATGAGTGATGCTATGTCTCATCCTCAAGCCACAATAATTGAACACTGGCATTCCTGCCTTTATAATTGGTGTACCATGCCTCCAAGTAGGGTCCCTAGCCTTGACACTACTACAATTATTTGCTGATGCCATATCTATGTGCATGGTTGGAAACCCTAGCAAAAAAGGGAAAAACGTAAAAAAAAAAAAAAAAGACTAGAAGCCTTAGCTCTAAAAGAAGGAAGAAAAGGAAAGAAAGAAACAAAACACGATTGATTAAAACCCTAGAAATTCTAGAACACAACAAGAATGAAAGAAAATAACAAATTCCAAAATTTAAAAACAAGAAAAAAGAGTTACATACTTTTCAAATCTGGTCGGTAAATCCACCAAACCAGCACAAGATCACTAAAACTTAGGTGAAATGACCTGAAAATCGATGCAACAAAATCAAGGAGTGAAGGGCACAGGAGCATAAAAAACAAGTGAGAAAAAAAGAGTATTTTCAGGCTGTGGCCTGTATTTTTGTACCATCATGCAAGTTTACTTGTGGGACTTGCGAGAAACTACAAGTTGTCAAGTGAGCTGCTCTGTATGTACTCACCCAGAAATCTCTAGCAATTGACTTAGCAACTAGTAACTTGCCGAACCTGCCCAACTATGAGTATTTTCTGCAAAACTTGCTAGAGAGTTTTTGGCCAAGTAACTTACCAGATGCTTGGCTCATGAGTACTTGTGACCTTGTGAGTTACTCACAAAGTTGTAAATCAATCATGTATGGCTATGTTTTTCATCCATAATTAGTTGGTTTACATTTGGATTCTTTCTTGGGCATATAAAGTACTTTTGATACTACACATTATAAAAGAAAACTAGCACACCTTTGGATGCAAAAAACTCTTCAGTCACCAACAAGAACATGACATATTCCACTCTCCATGGTCATCTGTGCTGCTAAACCTTTATAACTTATTTAATCTGGCAGAACGAGAATCACTAAAGCAGTTCTGAATCAAGAATTTAGGTTCTAGAATTTTACTTTATATTTGAGCCACTCTTTTGCATTTCTTTATATCCAACTTTTGAAAGGACATCTACATAATATATTATGTTGAATTTTTTGCCGTACTATTCTCATTTGTTACACACTACAGCAGTATTGTCATTCATCCACAGAGCTACTGAGTATCATGTTACATGGAAAGAAATTCAAGAAGATTCCACATAATCTCAGACGATGTGTTTATTTAAACTCTATTTTGTTTTAAATTAAACACAACTGTGGGCATTGTATTGTGTTGCTCCATGCTCAAATATATATTAGCCTGGATCATAAATTTTATGGTGAAAGTTTACAAAGCAATCCGATAGAGACTTATACAACTTCTCATAGTTAAAAATGGTAGCATAGAACTGTGAGTATTTATTTGAATAATTTGAAATCAATTAAGGTAAGTCGGTTTTCAAAATGGGAGGAAATTAGCTGAATGTTATAGTAGAAGTTGGGTATTATAGTAGAAGTTAACAAGGTGTTATACATACATATTTGTCCTCATGTTCTTGTTTTTCTTGCAGGCCTCAGGGGAGAAGCAGTTTCTGTTTGATATTGTAGCAAATGGGCGCAATGGCATAGATGTTGACAAGTAAGTTGGCCTTCAAGAAGAGTTAAATATATATACTATATTAATTTATTTTGTGGTGTATGCTGAATGAAAATATATGACCTTAAAAGTTAGTCTAAAAGCAGTTCCTTTGATGTAATATATTAAACTTGTAGGCTTTTACTTAGTCTGTCTTCTGATGCCATAGATTGGAACCCTACTGTTTCTGATGTATTGGAATTTTATATGTGAGTTTATAATTATGTTCCCTCTGTTTGCATATTGTTGAGACATATTTCCTTCACAATATGTAGGTTTGATTATATTGAACGCGATTGTCGAGGATGTGGTCTTAGAAGCAGTTTTCAATTTGACAGGTATGCGAGTTTTCCTTCAAGACTTTTTAGTTTTTACATATGTGATTTCTAAAGATCTAATTTACCTGGTGTGATGTCAAGCATTATTTTCAATTTTATCATTTTGAACTTCAAAAGGGTTTCATGAGAATGTGATGCAAAGTGAATGCATATTTGCATCCAATGAAAATTGATGAGCAATGTTGTAAGAAATTTATGAACAGTATTGAAATATGTCCAGATGCCAAACTAAGGAATGCCGAGTTCTGCACATGATGGAATTCTAAGATTTTAAACATTGTTTGCTTCACTTAGCGGCTAAAATGTGAAGTTGCCAGTATATGAATGAACTGATATTGGGTCAATGTAATTGTAACTAATGTTGCAACAAACTTAGTAACAGTAATAAGATACAGCCTGTTACACCTCTGCAAAGCTTAGTGTTTGAGCCTTGTTTTCCCACGTCACTAGGACATCTGTCATGTTAGTTGTAAAAGTCAAGGATTCTATGGTGTTTTGGTCTCTCATGTTGTTTTCCCAGTTCCAAGTAAGATTGTTTGTCATCACAACAGTTTTTCCTTTAGAATGCTGTGTGCAGAAACAGGGCATTTTGATACTCTTGTTTTATTTCTCTTGGAAGTAGCTAGAATTTAGCAACAAGAAATGAAAGTGTTTAATGGATGGCTTAGGCAACAAAGAAAGGCAACCTAACTTGTTAAGTGGCAGTACATTCTCAAAAGTGTGATTGCCATGGATAAGAGGTGATGAACATTCATAGACACAATTTAATACCAAGAAAGTGGCAGCCCCATCAAATTTGTGCAATCAAGGGTTGATTGCCTGGCAAAAGTTCTTGTAAAGTGTGGTAGCAAAGAAATTAAGTGGCAAATGGTCATGTTTTGCATGATCACATGAACAAAGCTAGGCAATGACTTGTAAATTACATGGAATAAGGTGGGTGATTGGATATGGAAGGTGAAAAATGCAACCAGGAGATGAGTAATGAAAAATGCAAATCAGGTTTAAATGGAAAACTGCCCTAGGTCATTTGGAAGAAGGAAACTAGCCAAGAAAAAGCCTGTTAATCATGCGACCTAATCATTTTTGCTGGGCTATGAAGGTGATAAAGCATGATCAACAATGTGACTATCAGCCTTCTTAAAAGGATTGTGCCTATAGTGTCACAAACAACCATGCTTTAAAGCACAAATAATTAGAATACTTAAAATTTTCTCCTATTTATACAAGGCAGTTCACTACTTCCATAACAACTTGCCATAGTACCATGCCAGGGAGAGTTGGCTGTATTCATTGTTGTTTTTGCAGGGTTTTTCAAGAGTGTTTTGGTATTTTTGCATGTCATGATTGGGGTTTTAGCAGGTTTAGAGGCTGTCATTATTGATTTGCTGATGTGCAGAGTGTTTCCAGCAGGAGCAAAAATTGGAAGTGCAGCAATTGTTTCATATACATTTTATAAGGAACTTTCATTTGGATCGAAATTTTTATTTATTTAAATTATTTTTTATGTGTTTAATGTAATGTCCCTTTTCCAGTCCATTACAACACTTTTGGAAACTCCAACTTTCTTGGAGTGTCAACTTTATCGAGAGGGTAGTCTGACAGTTGCAGATAGTTCTTGGAGCCATGACAGGTACAATTGTATTTTTTGTGTGTGGATCTGACAGTTTGAGAGCTCTCCACACTTCTTGGAGAGGTCCATCATCTTGGGAGGGCACCAAGCTTCAAATAGATTGTTGTTATATGCAAATTTGGTGTTGTGGGCGAGATCGAAAACCAAATTTGGCAATATTTTAATATTTTCCATATCAAAATATTAAATGGTTAAATATTTAAGTTGTCGAAAAGTTAAAATAAAAGACAACTTATATTTAATTATTTGAAAGGCAATTTATTAAGTTTGGAGGGAAAAGATGAATTTTTAATTAAAAGTAATTTTAATTACTTTAAGAGTTGGATGGAAAAGAATAAAAAGGGAATTATTGGGAAAAGCAAAGCATTCTATCGTTGCCAATTTTCAGAATCCCTTATGTAGAGCATTTGGTTCAGCATTCTTCTCGGAATACGAAAATCCTCTTAGATCTTTGGGAATCGAAGGGCGAAAATCCTTTGGTTTCTCGTGTTGACTTCATCTAAAAGTCAAAATTGGGCTTTAGTGGAATGTATAGGCTTACAAGTATTGCAGATCAAAATTCAAAAATTAAAAAGATAATAAAATTCTCTATTTACAGGTCATACACTTCTGCTGGCTGACTGTTCATATTGAAAGGGCAGCAATTACATTTTTATTAGGGATGATAGCATGTAATGAAGGCTTAAAGCCTTCACAATATTCTATCATAGCCATTTGAAGGCTTGTCCATCCTATATCTCCACTACTTTCATAGAAGGTATACACTTTGTGAAACCATTATTAGATGTTTGAAGATTTTATTAAAAGAAAAAAGGCTGCGTGAGAATTAAAGGAAGCATGGGAATGTAAAAGGCATTGATTCCCTTTTGAGGAATCTTTGGAGACCAATCTACATCTTTTGGAAATATATTAATTAATAATCTGGAACAAAAGGAAATTGTAGGTTTTAAAGGGGAACTCAATTCAATTTTTTTTAAAATAAAAAATGCCTGTCTAAAGTGCTTTGTGGGCCCAAACAATCGGCAGCTGAATATCTTTTGATTTCATTCAAAAAGAAGACCAAATCTGGACACGAGATCCATTTGGAAGTTGGGTCTGCTATTAGAAGATTTTTTTGTTGTGTTTTTCACCTCAGCTTCACTTTCCTTTGGAGGCCCATATCATTGAAGAAAAAACATTCAGCTATTTCAAAAATAATTTCTAACTTTGGGTTTTCTCATCAACAGTCCAGGTGAGAAAATTATTTTATTTATATATATGCATTTTTTAATTTTTATATCTGCATACACAGTTGTTTGTATATGCTCATTATGATCAGAAATACAGTAGTATTGATATCAGCATTCAAATTTGTGGGAATTAATTCTATTGTGTTTATTTATGGTATTTTATTGACATACACATAAACTCAGCTGTCCACCAATTGTTTGATGAAATGTATGTGAGCTAAGATTAGAAGATTTGCAAATTTATTTGATAAATTTTGATAAGTACAATACAATAATATCAGAGCAAGCATGATTATTTATGAAAATTGCAAAAATTTAGAAAATATTTCATTCGAGATATTTCAGTGGTATCAAAGCATTTTTCTTGCCAACCATGGGAAGAATATTTTCTATGAAGAATATTCAAGCTCGGTTTCATGCATGGAGGTGTTATAGGTGGTGGTTTTGCAATGATGATAAAAAAACCAAAAATGAACCGGAGAGTAACATGAGGATGATTATAGTGGTTGTAAGTTGACCATATCAAGTGGGTGAGCCCTTGGGCAAGATAGACTAACTAGACGTATAACATTTTTGTTGTTGTTGTAGAGAATGATTCTATATGGAGAATCTCATAGGCTAGATTTTACCTATCAAGAGGATCATATATTATATCATAACAAAATGAAATGCAAACACTAACACCTCGAGGCTGCTCAAGGCATGAGAGAAGTAGACCATTAATCTCTAGGATGTACAGGATCTTATAGTGCTAGTGAATGAGGATCAATGATGCCAATAATAAGACTGAGTATCAAACTTGGGCTAGGTACTTTGGTGATGGTAGGGATGATGTGGGCATGGAAAATGACATCCCTCTCTCATGGATGGAGAAAGTGGCTATCCCCACCATCTATAAGGTGATGATAAGAGTGTTGATGGCAAGTGCCATAGTTAGAAGCGGATAAGGGGATAAACATACTCCTTTATTGTTGGGCACCTATGGTATAACATTTTAAGGATCATGAGAGACCATACACTTGGAATATGGACATATTATCCTAGAACTATCATGTTCTTTAGGATGGTGTGAAAATTTGCCACTCCATTCAACCACCTAAAACTAGTAATGAGTTAGGTGTATGAGAAGTTTGTCTATTATTAAAGTGAAGTAGCCTATGGGTGCTTCTACTATCATGGTGGTCAAGTGGGAGACCATGGGTAGGCAATAAGAGGTGGGGAGTTCAATGCGTAGCATTGCCAATGACAAGATGGTGGTTGAACCTTATAGGGATATGCTATGTATATGGTAAGATGAGGGATCTGTCTTGATTGCTTGAAGGATTACATTGGAGTTGATGAGCCAATTGGCTGTAGAGGAGAGGCATGATTGATGATTTGGTTGTAGGAGAGGGAAACATATCAGCATGGAAACCAATTTCCCTACTAGATGATACGCTGCATTCCTCCTATAAAGAAGATGGGACAGCATTGTGATCAAACACACAACTCTATGCTAAATCCACCACTTCATCACAAGACCTGTTAATGACATTCTTTTCATCACTTCAAATGGGTTCATCATCAGGAACACTTGCTACCACATACTATTCCCCGCTAAACTCATCCAATGTACTCATTCCATGGGTGTCACCTGCACCTTTAAATGAAATGGATGTCTCCACATCCTCAATATGCACATTACCACAATCCGTGGATGTATGCTCATCACCAATGGCTGCCATAGATGGCTGAATTGAAGCTGTAGGTGGTGAAGACTACGCCAAACTCAAGTCCACGGTAAGCTCATCAATCTGAGAGTTTGATTCTTGAAGGGCCAATTGCGTGCTCCTCAAAGAGTCCATGGTGACCTCAATCTCATGAGTGAGCTCATCAACCTCCTCTTCTTTCCCTTTTGGTGCATCATAATACATCCCATCAAGCATGAGAAGATGATCTCTATCTTATAATAGCTGTAGGTAATTGTTTTTCGTTACCCCCAATGCATCTCCAAGTGCCTGAAACTCTGCAAGGGAAAGTTCACTATCAAAGTGCTCATGTATTTCTGGAGTCTTCCAACAATAGTTTGCCAACAACTGCTGAGCAATATCAAAGTGTTTTGTGGCCGAAGCAATCATGCCTTCATTCACCTTCAATTGCCCTGCCAAATGGTGAGGAACCCTGTGACGTATCATCTCCCCACAAATTTTCTGATTTAAAATCAGCATTGTGATAGGACGTTGAATCACCATAAGTAACTGAACGAAAAACATCATGATGTTTTCTATCAACATTGCACACACCCTCATCAAAAGTACTAGTCTCAAGATCCTCATAGGATGGCTCAAATGAAATGTTAGAGGTTGCTAATTTGATATCCCCATTGCTCATTTCCTCTTCCGGAATAGAAGCATATACATCCGAAGAACTATCTTGGGACCTATCAATCTTACCTGAATTTTCTGATTTTAGATCAGCATCATGCAACACACAATCTGATTTGTTTTCGTGGCTGATCACAACTCCATTAGTACTGGTAATATCATCTTGGGGTTTTGTCAAATTGTCATCATGATATAAGGCTTTCTCATCATCAACCACTTCAGACTTGAACACTTCTTCTTCCACCTGCTCCTCATTAGCTTTCCCAATATGTTCATCACTAGGAGTTGACCAATGTAGTGTCTCACACTTTGAACCAAACTCGTTGTTTGCTGCAACTCCTTTTCCATGATCACCTGTAGGCTGAAAATCACTTTGAAGCAATTCTTTTTTCTTATCCTTTCGTTTAGCTTTTGTAAACATCCTTAGAAGACCCAGTTGTGTTTTTGGATCCCTCATCAGATCATAATTGCATCAATTCAATCGTGGATTTATCAAAATCCATCTTTCCTTTGTTCTGAATTTTAATGACTCACCCAACAGGATGGCAGGAAACCGCTTTGATACCACTGAAATGTCCCACCCCAGTTGAGACAATTTCAACAATTTTTCCCTCGATTCTTTTAGTTTGACATTAGTGGCAATTTGTCATACAATTGGCAAACTCAATGGACTGTTTCACTTTCAGACTTAGGCGGATTTCAAATGCACATATTAACTCAGAAAATAAGCAATTCATAACATTGCAATGTTTTCCATTTTATAAATCAGTCATTACATCGGATAATAAGCATTAAACCCCTCCATAGATACTTTCCAGAATAACAAAATGGCAACATAACTCAAAAATTTATATCAGATTCAATGCACAGCAATAAATAGTCGTTTGGAAATCACTTCATTGTATTGTTTTGACAATATAAAGCTTACAACTCGAAGACAACAGAATATTCTGATTTTTCAGTCTGATATACATACATGAAGTAGCTCAGTCACAGGCAGACCTGGAAATGATGATTGCACAGTCCCAAACTCAGATGCTGGCAGCAGATATGTGCTCAGAAAATACAGATTACAACGCCTCCAGCCACTTGTAGAAGTCTCACGTCCCCTCAGCAAGCTTCAATGTCTGATATTACCAGCCACCTAGCTCACAATGCATTGGTTTCCATCAGCAATAGACTCCCACGTCTAACCTCAAAATGCTATGCAAACTCAGAAATATGAATGCCCAGAATCCCACGCCTTGGTATCAACTCTTCACGCCCAGCAACAAGCTTCAAATAAAGCGTCTAAATCAGACTTGCAAACTCTCTTGGCAATGATGAATAATTTATTTGAAACCCTCTGTAATTTCTTTGTTTTATCTATGATGAATAAAACTCAGATTTGCTATTAAAATCTTCAAACCCTTAAAATGAAACCCTCTTGTAGATTCGTTGAAGGACAAATGTGACCTCTGGATTAAAGCCACCCGAAACAGCAACTCTTGGATGGTATCTCACACCTATAGGTTGCTCAAATATGAGAGAATGGACGTTCTCCATGATCAAAACAAAGAAGAAACCCTCGTGTTCTCCTCACAGCCAAAGCTTTACAAATTTCATAAGTGTTCAATCAACAATGAATGAATGATTTGCTTTTTTGAAAGCCTTTTATATTCTCCTCAAATGGCATGATTTCCCAAGTGCCTTTAATCATTAAAATATAATAAACATTATAGGGCTTTTGTTGTTTTATAATATCTTCATTTGGTCACTTACATCATGTCTCTTGTAATTTGACTTTATATTATTAAATGATCCTTTATTATAAAGTCAATTAAATCATTTACTATTCCCCTTTATAATTAATTGTTATTAAAGTATTACTTCAATAATAATTAAAACATCATAACTCCAATAATAATCATCATTAACCAATTCCATCAGCGCTAGAAGATAGCTCATCGACTCCTCTGCTCACCAGGGTGTCTGACTATAAATAGTAAGGTTGGCCTTTATCACCCTACCGACTTACTATAAATAGTAAGTGTATAAAAATGAAGCAAAAAACCCATGGAGACGATCACCTTTGAATATGCCATTGAGCTGGAGGAGAAAACACCACCAATTGCCACTTGGAGAACCATTAACTCCCACAAGAGGCCCTCTAATCACCATTATTAGCCTACGGGGACTTGATGATAGGCTAATCTGTCCAACACTGACTCAGGCTAAAAAGGGGACATTACAGATTTGAAGTAGTCAATTTTCAAGCTTGATATACTGTATTTGTAGGATGAGTCTTGTTTGTGCAAAATTGACAATGTGTGACATCTACATCCCAAACCTAGAGAGGGATACCGACTGGATCAAATGATTATATGAAACCATTGCATGACTTACTCATTTTGAGGAATTGTGATTGATAAAATAAAATTACAAATTCACAAATAGAGACAAAAATTTAAAAGAAAACAAGAGAACACACATGCATATGTCTCAAAGATGAGAGAGAAAATTTTGAGATTGAAGATTTGGAAAATCAAAGTAGTCTTTTTATCTCAAGTAGTAGAATTCAATTAATAGTAGTATATTTGTATAGGGCTTCGCTTGGTTTGATAGTGGGGGTTACTATTTTTTAGAGGCCGCCTTTTTACTTGATTTATCTATATATTTTGTCTTGCTTAGGGTTCACCCATTTGTTTTGTTGATTTGTAGCTTGAGTTTTGATACTCCATTTTTTGTTGTTGGCAGTTCTAGCATTGGTAATTAGCTTTTACAACATGCTGTACTTTCCTTTGCTTTAATTTTGTGTAATTCATGGACATTAGTGCAATTTCTTTCTTTATTAGTTTAGTTCTGGATTACAATTTGAAATCCATCAAAACCAATAACTAAGAAATTTTCAAATTTAAATTCTCTTTGCATGATTTATCTTACGGACATTTTTCAGTGTTTCTTTGCTCATGCAGGTTAATGGAAAGCATGAGAGTTATGGATGGAGAAATATGCTACCGAGCTAAAGAATGTTAGTAATATGCATTATGCATGGGAACATTTGGCATCAAGAGGACACTTTTTTTGTTGTATATACGTTTGTGTTTATGTCTTGGGTGTAAAGTCACGTGACAGCAAAGAGCTGTGCCTGTTTTCAACAGATATGAATGTGCACAAATTATTTGAAACACGCGCTGATCTTTTTAGAGGAGTCTATTTGCATTCAAAAGTAAAGGTATTATGCTACATTTAGCCTATCTCTTTACCACTTTCTTTGTCCATTCTTATTTTGTTAAAGATTATGTTTGCTGAAAATTTGCTTCTGCCATGTTGTTGTAAGCTGTCATAACAAAAAACTTGAATTGTGAGAGTCTATGACAAGAGGCTTGTCTCAAATTTTTCTTTTTATTCCAGGCATTAGAGCTTATGTTGGTTGATGCGCTTGTCCTTGCAAATGGATATCTGGAAATTTCTTCTCTAATTCATGATCCTGCTGATTATTGGAAGGTTGTATGAGATCATAGTGAGTTATGCAATACACATATCTCTATCTTGATTTATTTGTTCATATTAATTTTTTCTAATTATATAAATTACCATTCTAAATTACAGTTAGATGATTCCATACTGAAGACAATTGAGACTGCTTCTGTGAAAGAGCTAAAAGAATCCCAGGAATTGATTTTACGAATGCGGAGAAGGGATTTATATCGGGTATTGAAATCTATTTGGCTACAGTTTTTCTACAATCCCTCCTCGCATTTCTATGAAAGCTGAATTATTTCTTAGATTGATAGTAACTTGATTAAGGCATAAAATATCCTTTGTCTGTAAACTAATTTAGTACTGTAGGAGGATTGGAGGTACTTGGTTTAAATTCATAGTTGTTCTATATTTGGACTTGTGAAAATAATATAGTTTTAGAGTGTCAATATCAAAGAGTTTCAGCTATGCTGCTCTTAGTGGTACCCTGCTGTTTTTTATATATATATTGACATCACAGTCTTTATCAAGCATGACATTTATATTCCCGTCCCTTTCTATTCATGTTATGTATGGCTGTCTATCACGGATGTAGATGGTAGGTAACTGTTTTCTACATAGCAGAAAAAATTGTTTGGGGAAAAAATCAGCAAACCAAAAGTTTAAGGTTTTTTGAAAAAGTCAGGAAAATTTTGGATTTAAAAAAAAGTTAAAAACATAAAAATTGTAGAAAAAGAGACAAAATATACTCTTTTTTGAAATTTAAGGTCATTAGCATAGAGATATATAGAGAGCAAATAAAATAGAGAGTTTAATCCATGAATTATAGAAAACAGATTTTTGTTGTTTATATTCATATCACTGATTAGATTACATTGCGCAAAACATACTTCATATTGCATAAATAATAATTAGATGTTGACAATTGACAAAATGTCAATTACAATATAGTTTGTAACTTTGTACAAAGTCAACCTATAAATTAAGTACAAAGTTACAAAAAATCAAATGTAGCCAATGACTCTTAGTACTATAAATAGAGCTATGCTAGAGGGCAGAAAGTCTTGATGATGAAGCTCCTAGGTCAGAGCATCTCCTAATTCATTCAACCTCATGACTATCCAAGTTGGCCTCTAGGATCTCAAAATCCTTAGGCTCAAGAAAGCCATCATCACCAACAATCCACTCGGACTTTGGAATAATCTCATCAAAGGTCAATTGGCTCATCATCCTCAATAGTACCTGTTTTTGTCCATGTAGAAACCAGTCTTGGCTTTACAAGTGAAAAAAATAATGAAGACAATTTCAATTGACTACAAGTATATTGAAAGTTTAACCTTGAGCTTTCTTTAGCTTCAAGCGGAGGTTGTGGTGAACAAGCACCAAGTCATTCAGTTGTTGTTGTGTTAGGCGGTTGCGTATCTTGGAATGTATGTGTTAAAAAACACTTCAAGT
The DNA here is from genome assembly GCA_007258455.2 of Sequoia sempervirens. Classification (NCBI taxonomy): domain Eukaryota; kingdom Viridiplantae; phylum Streptophyta; class Pinopsida; order Cupressales; family Cupressaceae; genus Sequoia; species Sequoia sempervirens. Next base: position 94,716 of record VDFB02259066.1, read on the forward strand.
ACACTCACAAGTAGATGAACTGCATGGCTGGCACAAAATGTGTCTCACCATCCATCTAAGTTTTTTGGTTTTGTGACCAAAAGAATCCCACCATTGTGTTGAAAAACACATTATATGGAGATGATATCATGTAAGATTCTCTTAAAATCTTAGCACATTTAATGATCATGTCCACAAAATAGAGAGACTATCACAAGTTTATAGAGTCTACTTGGTTGGAAGGTCTTCCTACCTTCCACAACAACCTTAGATGAGAAAAAACCCCTTGCTTGCTTGTACATTGGCAACTCTGCCATAGTTGCCTGCAATTGTTGTATGGTAGAAAACATTTTCTCCATGCATATGAACAAGCCCTGTGTGATCCTAGCATCATCATGTCTGAATGAAGAGTTATAGAACAATATTGGATTGAGATAGTATCTTGCAGCATGGAGAGGTGAGTGCATTTGTCGATTCCATCTTCTATCAATTATGTCTCATAATGGCATATACTAGGCCTTATTATTGTCCATCCTACCTCTCATCACCTCGTTAGCCCTATCCATGGCGTCATACAAATATCCCATGGGGAATTTATCCCATCCACTAGTCTCAAGACTTTTACTAGAGGCTCTGAAAATTCTACAACTTGTTCAACTGCATCCAAAAACTGGTAGAATACATGTACCCTGCCATTGCTATGCCATCTGCTTGATTTATGGAGCCAAACTCCATCCACTCATTTGAAACAAACATTCGTTTCAAATTCATTTTTTGTTGGCAAAGAGTTTGTAGCAAAAGTGTGTTGCAAATCTTGTCACCCTTGGTCAAACTAGTGCCTTGCCCTTTGTGAAAGAACACATCATGCACAAAAACCTTGTGTAATTATAGATGAATTTTGTAATTGTGCGAGCCTTTTGCAATACCTCTTTAATCCATTCAAGTTTTCCAATGTCCTCAAGGGGTAGAAGGCAACGTGTTGCACATGGGGCAAAAAATAGAGGGGTATTTGTTCGTCAAGAGTCTCCCAGCGGCAACACAAGCAACAACATTGTCTATAATAAATTGAACCATATTTTTTGGCCCTATATCTTTCACCACCATGTCAAACATCTTGAACAATGTAGCTGCAGATTTGATTGTTAATGTTGCATCCACAAAATTCAAAAATATAGTGCCAATATCACAAGAGACGAGGAAGTTGATGAGGGTTCGATTTCTTCTGTCTAACCATCCATCTAACATTATGGTGCAACAAGTCTTAACCCACCCTAGTTGATGCTCATTATTAACATCATCAACATCTTGTACTGTCTCATTGAGCATACCAACTCTCAATGTCTTGTAAGATGGAGCTTTGAACCCAAGACCCGTAGTTGCAATAACATCCACCATACCTTTCCAATATGGTGATCTAGCAACATGAAATGGCGAGCTATAGTACCAGAAGTTTGCAATTGCATTCTTTGCTTGTTCATGGACATTCTTCCTCCATCCTATACTCTCCAAAGTGGTATGTGATCCTAGTGTAGTAGAAGGTGCGAAGAAAGCACGAATTTTTCCTCCACCTATGTTTGGACCATGTGTTGTAGAAGACTGTGTTGAGCTAGATTCCTTGAAAAAATCATTTGCGCCATCTTCCTCATCCAAGAAATTCCTTCTAGAATTTCTAGAATTAGAACCTATTTCAACCCCAGTTCTTGCCTTTTTAGCCTTGGACTTAGGAATCGCATGAAGAGCTTGTCTTGCCTGATGTGTGACATCTGCAAGGCATGTTGGATAAACATTGGTGTTATTTCCTAGCATCCCCATCTTCTCAATAGTCTCCTCACCGAATAAATTGTGCCAAGAAACAACTATTATTATAATGGCATGCTTGTCTTTGATGTCCTTGAAGGCAACACACTCCAAAATAATGTGTTTTTCTGATTCCACTAACTCGATATTGCAAAAAATACACTCTTTCTTCCCATGCTTCTTTAGGTCTTTTCCACCTCCCCGATTCATGTCATAGTTGATGAGAATTGGTTCTTAATTGAGCAATAAGAATCTTTGCTCTTTACGAAATATTGGCTTCTATGTATGATTTTTGTTGATGATCATACGTGGGAACTCTTTGAGATAATACTTTTTTTTCTCCCTAGCACTTTACTCCATGTACGCTTGTGAAACTTATCTAAGACAAAAGCTTTTATCTCTTTGTTATTTGTGGGGCAAACATTCGAGTATATATTCCATTTGCTCATCCATTTGTTGTTTTGCTTCATCCATGTATTTTTTCTTTTGCTCATGGTGTCATTGAAAACAACCTTAGGCCATCGACTAACTTCCACTTCTTCAATTCTTTTTAAATATCTTATGAGACGCACCATAGCAATTGCTTCAATAGGAGCTGCCCCCATTTCACTCAGCATAATCTCATAGAGATGTGAACCTATTATTTTGAACTTGCTTGTTATCAAACACTTTTGACCTTTCTCAATTTGTTTTCACTTTGAGTCTGAGGTGCTGCTAGCCCACAATTCACACCCATAGAGCACCACCGGAAGCACTAAAAGCCCAAAAAGAATCTGAATGATTTTCCAATCCCATAACTCTACCTCTCTACATCTATTTTGGAGAGCATATAAAGCTTTCCAACCTCCCAGAGTTCTCTTCTTTCTACAGCCCTCCTAACTAAGCTTGTTGTTGAAGTCAATTCCAAGGTACTTGTACTCAATTACTACTTCAAGAGTGTTGCCTTCAAAGTAGAAATTATGTTAGCTTTGCTTTCTGTTGTTGGAGAAAATCATGATTTTGGTCTTGTTGATATTGACTTGCATCCCCATTGCTCTACAAAAATGTTCAAGGACATATAAGTGCTCTTGCAGCCCGTGAGCTGATTTAGCAATCAAAATAAGGTCATTTGCATATAAAAGAAGCTTTATCACAAATTCTCCCAAATGGACAGCATCTCCCCCTTGCCTATTAGCCATTCTTCAAGCTTGTCAATATATAAACTGAAGAGTGTAGGAGAAAGGGGTTATCCTTGCTTGACCCCAATGTCACTCCTAAAATTTTCTAAAATGCTTGCTAAAATTTTAACTCTGACTTTAACTTCTTCATAAAGCCTATGGACGACCACTTTTAAATGCATAGGAATTCCAAGTTCTTCCATTCTACACCATAACTTGTCCTTGGGGATGTTGTCAAAAGCCTTTTTGAAGTCAACAAAACAACAAAAAGCATCTTCCCTTTCTCCCCAAACTTTTCAATGATGTACCTCAGAGTGATTTCATGATCAATTGTAGAGTACTTAGGCCTAAAACTTGCTTGGCATTTTGCTTGCTTTTCTTTTTCTTTTGGCCATTTGCTAATTTTATTTTCAACCATATTGCCAAATAACTTTGCAAAGGGTTGATCATTATGGTCACTTTTGAAAAGAGGTATCGTTAGGGTGGTTGTCCAATCCCTTGGGAACCCTTGCAAAATGATGTTGTTGAATATTCTCATAATGTGTGGCACGAGACTTCTCACCCCCCATTTTAGAAACTCCACTTGAAGTTTGACCAAGTCCTTTTCTTTTCCAGCTCCCAACTTTTTAATGCCAATCTCAACTTCATGCAAGGTGAAAAGCTTTGTTGTGGTGTTGACCAAGGGAGGGGGGTCAACTTCTGATTCCTACTCATAAAGTTGTTTTGAGTATTCAAACAACTGACTAGCTGAAATGTTATTTTCAGTTTACTTATTTCTTGGTTAAATCTCCTTTCAAAAAGCTTTGGGTTATTTTTTTCAAGGTAGATTAACTCTTCTCACCTTGTGTTCATGATTCAGCTTTTTCCTTTCTTAAAATCTACTTGTACAACTTAATATTTCTCTTTTTCTTGTTTGGCTCTTTCAAACTTCTTGCAATTTTGCTTTCTTCATTAATCCAAGCATTAATTGGAAAACAATTTGTTTATAATTTCTTATTTTTTGATCTTTTGCACTTTGCAAGAGCTCCTTGAATTATATTTGTTAACTCATAACCATTGAAGCCTTGCAAATCAGTTTTCTCCTTAATTAATCTCTCTAGCATAGCCTTGAAGATCAAACAATTTTCACGCGTCAAAAGAATTCTATAAATTGGGGTATGGTCTGATTTTAAATCCTAAATATGTTCGCCAATCATGTCTTCCTCTATCCTTTCTTCCAAGCTTTGCAAGCAAATTGCATAATCGATGATGCTTGTCCAATTGTAGGTATTGCATGTAAAATTACTAGACTTCTTCCATCTATCCAAACCATTACAAATAATTATGTTGAAGGCTCTACACAATGAGAACAATTCCTCCCAAAAATGGTTGCTAACATTGTAGTCTTGCGAACATCTTAACCATTGGTGATTTTTCTCTTCTATGAGCCAACTGGGATCACAATCCTCTTTGCAACAAAGAATGCTAGCTTGTTCTATAACATCCCCTTAAGTTTTTTTGTTAAAATATCATCACAATTTCACCACTGTTAGCGTTAGCTCCAAATATAAACCAGCAAGAATGGTAACCCCTCACTTTTTGATCACCAAGATCCCAATGTGGGTGAGGTGAGAGCATACAGTGTCGGGGATCATTAACAAACTGGAAAATGAAATACAAGCTACAGGCGGCTAGCCGACCATCTAAGAAAGTAAATACTGGAAATACAAAGCGTAGGTGAATAACCGACCATGAAGGCTCAACCACTTATTTAGCGAAAGCGAAGCTATTACGATTAATAAGACGGCAAGCGAACCATGAATCCACACTACCACTTATTCAGTATGGGGATATTTAAACAATATGTGTTGAAAGTAAAATAAGACTCAACCTCTTCTTTAGTGGGAGTAATTACAAACATAAAGTGCAGAAATTAAATGACAACTGTTAGTACTACTAAACAGCCTTACAAATGATGAAGTTTCAGCCACACAACATTATAGTTTGAGAGCTAAATGCATTAGAATGTTAAGGACATTTTCCTTAATTGAAATACAATGTTTATGATCAGAATTTAGCCTCTAATAAACAGTATAACAGATCTGATAAGAAACAGTAAATATGGAAAATCAGATCAGCATGTAAGAAATACACCAAAATGCTCATAAGTCTCTCCAAACACCTCTGAAAAGGCTGAAACTGAATGTAAATGAAAGCTAAGAGTTGGGCGACCAAGAACAAGGCAAGATACAATCACAAACAGCTCTAGATTAACTGTGCACACTTCCCAAGACAAATCTGGAAATGGAATGGCAACTTGGGCTAGGGCGACCAGCTCTAGAAAATTGAATACTTCACAATAAAATCTGTAACTTTGTGGAAGGGGGCACCCATGGTAGTAGAAATGATATCTTCAATATTCAAAATGATAGAAAACTTTGCCAAGGAGTTATGAATGAAAACATGCTACAACCAAGCACGAACTAACAACAGTAAAACAGATTATACAACAGCAATCTGCTTTAATAAATCAGAAATTGAAGCTCAATCTGCACTCCTCAGTGAAGCACAGTCTTCAGTATGTTCAGCTAGGTACTATCTCTCAAGCATGAAGACTAGAAGAAGAAGCTAAGAGGTATGCATTCCTCGAAGCAAGCTTTGAAAATATTTCAGCAGCATAACATTATGTTTAATTTCCAAAAGATGCAAATGAATGAACAAGGCCTAATAAATAGACTCTTCTTGGCAATTGAATCACCACTATAACCTCCAAGAAAAGAATACGAAACACTTAAGCTACTCAAGGGGGATGCCCGTCCTTTTTGGAGAATATAAAATATTAATCAACACAATTTATTCCTCATCCTAGGCGTCCATAAGGAACTTTAGCAAATATTTTAACTTAAAAATATTTAGTTCTTCAATTTAGGCATCCAAGACAAGTCCCCGCTTTAAAACAACTTGAAGTTGATTGCCTAGGCACGGGGTCTAAAAGGTAACATTGAAAAATGACTAAGTTATTAAAACTTAGCTCCAAAAGGAATGAAGAAGCCAATGCCCAAACTGAACTGCCTCACTGCTAAAAATAGAATGATGGATTGGAAATGACTGAGCTGTTGTTAAGATGTCACTACCAAAAATAGCTAACTGCTATAAATAGTAAGTGTTTCCAAACTCTATTTGAACACAAACTAGGTAGCAGTCGTGACTTACTAAAAATAGTAAGTTCTTGGAAAGGTTGACAAAATCAAATGTATGTTACACCCCTCTGGAGATCTCAGAAAACCTAGAAAAACCCAAAAACCTTTCCTGCATGCAAGTTACTAGATAGAAATGCATGTCATTTTCATGAGATGCATGTTACCACACCTTGAAGCTCTCCTAAAACCTAGAAAGCTCCAAAACGCTCAATGCCAAACTCCTACATGCAAGCCATCAAAAGCTCAATTGAAACCTCCTATAAAATAGGAAACCCTAATTTCCACTTCTGACTAGCCTACGGGCCTCCGGAAATAGGCTATCAATCATTGAAGAGCGTAGGGCTATACTAGGGACATTACATGTTCATTTTTAGTCTTGGCATTAAACTCCCTACCAAGAATACACTGCAATATCTTTTTTTAAAGTTGCAAATGGATCTTTGATGTCTAGCCCATTATTTTTTTAAGTTTTTGAGACTTGTGGGGCAAAATAAGATGCTGCAATTGTTATATGATTTTCGCTTTCTACAATTTTGAACCAAATATATTGTTTGTTTGTGTCATTTTTTTCCAACTAAATGATACACCCTTCTTTTTCTTTGACTAGTACCATTATACCACCATACCCTTTGCCATTCCCTTCTGCCTCATTCCAAGCCACCAACTTCATGTAACCTTCAAATGTAGGAGTCTTGCAACCTTCATGTAAATGTTTTCAAAAGTTCTAATGTTTTTTGAAACTGCATTAAATTTTAACAAGGTGTACTTCAACATGGAAGTAAATAAAGGTGCATGTTTATACAAGTTTTGCCATTTTAATCATAAAAAAAGATGTCATGCCCTCAAAATTATAACACTAAAATATTAAGTATTGAAAAACAAGTAACTAAATAAAATCAATGTAAAAAATATAAATATAAATAATTGCAATTTAAATATTATTTTTATAATTATAATTATCACAAATAATATTATAATTATAATACAATTGTTATAATACAAAAGAGAACAATTGATATTATTGATTGTAATTATTATAATGATAAATATTCACAATGAACTAATAAATCTGATTATGACTATAAATAAATAATAATCACAAAGCATTGCTATTGGCATCCATTCCTAATGCATCAATTCTTAACTATCATTAAGGCCAAACAATGCATCGATTCCCAAATACCATCAAGCAGCGATTAAATACCAAGTAAGGCAGCAGTTAATAATAACTAAGGCAGCGATTCACTATACATAAAAGCAGACTCTATAAAGGCCACGAGGATTAAGAAGAATGATCGGCTGCATTACAAGGAAACAACAATTCAAAGAAGGCAGCGATTAACATCTAAAAGCAGCAACTAAAAACAATAAGATAGCAATTAGCTCCCAAAGGGAGCAATGGAATAAGGAAAGGATATGACTAGTTGAAAGGTCATTGCTTTCCAAAAGGATGCCTCTTCTCACTCAGCCGTAAGGGTATGAAGGGGAATCATATCCATTCAAAAAGGGGAAAAGAAAAGGAATGGAGAAGGATAGAAAATCATCAGAGTAATAAGCAGATTCTGAGCAGAATAGACATCTCCTTTGTAAAGGGTTATGTCTCTTGAATGAAGAGGCATATGAGTGGTATTTATAAAAGATAAGTGGGAGTAAAACAAGGAGGGAGAAATGAGTGTATTTAGAGAAGATATCTACAGCAGTTCAAGATCAGATTTTGTGGTGGAATAAGAGGGATAAAAGATATACAACAAGAAGGAGAGAGAATCATAGAGAGGAGATTTATTTAGGAGTATATATGCAGATTGGAAGATAACAAGAGATCTAATCAGGAAAGAATACTACAATAAATCTGCATACAGAATACCATCAGAAGAAATATAAATTTGCAGATCAAAAGGGAATATATGCAGGTTCAACATATGCAGGTTCAACAGGAACATTAAAATAGAAAAGGAAATAAATGAGAAGCTTGGAACTTATCTCTGAGTGCAGCAGTAGACCTAATCAGATAAGTGCATATAAAATGACCATGGGAATATATATATACATGGGATATATATATACATTACTTACATTATGCAATAATGATGCTTGCAGCAATTATTAATCCTTATTTGTTATTAATCAATTGAAACTAATCTATTGTTTCTCTTTAAGCAATATCTTGTGAATCGTGAGAACAGATCGATTAAGGAGAAGAAACATACAGACTAGGAGACAAAGGAAAATTTGTCTAGTTATCACCACCAATTGCTATTATCAGATACATCTTATATTTGGGTGTATTTATCATTGTTTACATGTGTATGCTTTTTTCCATGAATAATTAAATGTGTTTCATGTATAATTTCTAATGATAAATATGTATGAGTGTCTGAAAAACCCATCTTGTGGGAAGGGCCTGAGGAAGCGGAAAGGGCCTGAAAGATCCCACTCAAGATCTCCGCCCAATCCCATGGTGAGGATGGGCCTGAGGAGTGGTAGGTGCCAAGAGCCGCTCGCAAGCTCCGCCCATCCCCACAAGTTGGCATGTGTCTTTTGAGGTTGTGACATGGATGGGGAAAGCAGGTACAAGTTGCCAAGGGGGAGAGTTGTGGTATACAACCTCTTAGGCTTGGCATATGACTTCAAGCGGACCTTCCATGCCCCTCCTAGTTTATAGTCTGTTGCTTCTTGAATATCTATAAATGTGATGTAATTGTCTAATGCTGACAAATAGATATACCATATTGGGAAATGTTGTTCATGTGGTGAATGCAGGTTTCAATCCAAGATTACATCATTAAAGAGTTATTCATTTGATAAGGTGAAAGCCCTAATCCTAGTTTGTGGAATTTGAGAGCAATAGACGAATTTTAGAGCCAATTAGGACAGGGGACATTGCAAAAGAGCAAACTGCAGTGCGCTGATCACAAGCAAATTTACTTCTGCTGTTAAATAAATAGAAATATTTATTTATATAGTTCACTTCTAATTCTTCTATCTTTATCATATTATTTCATTTTTAATTAAATAAACAAATCACATACTTTGTTTTATTTAATTATTTAATTATCTACTTCAATAATTATCTATTTATTCTATCTGAATCACATCATTCTATTTTAATTAATTAAACAAGTTCATATACTTTGTTTTAGCAGAGAATGGGGGTTATTTTCTGATATTAAGAGGTCCTAAGGACTGATTTTGGGTGCTATTGTGAAAGATTTTTAGAGCTACAGCAGAATATAGGAAAAATATCAATGTCATCGCTTCTTCAAAATTTCATCAGCTGCCTCTGAGATCAAAGGGAGATCAATCAAAAAAAATTCTTCAAATTCAGAACATCTATAGGTTATCAGAGTTTCAGAGTGATTTTGAAGGATTTATCATCAAAGCATCAAAGTGAATTTTCAAAGCTTCATCAAAGGGTTGGCAACCTTAAACGAACGAATGATTGTTAATATTGAGTTAGCACTAAGAAGATATGAAATCAGATTTTTGAAATGATGTAGAGGATACATAATGCATAAATTGATAGAGGACGTCAAATGATTATTGGAAGGCTTGCTACAATTAGATTCATCAGTTTCACTGTCTAGGGGTGCCTTCTATTTTTAGTCCATGCTAAAACAGCTCATCACCATTTTTGAAGAAAGGAGCATATTCTAAGTTTGCTAAATATAGCCTAGAGTTGGCTATTGATAGATTAGTCTATCTCATCATGTGAGAGATGTGAGCATTAAGGAGTAACTTGTAGCATTAAGGAGTAACTTGTAATATTTTAATTGTTAGTTGAATTGTTAGTCACATTAGAATTAGCGAATGAGATAATTTGTTTTAAGGCTTGCACATCATACAAGCAATCGTAATTAGGGTAGAAGTAGGATTAATTATTTCATTTATTTTCATGCAGCTTTATTAACTGTATAAATAAATTTCTTTTTTGCACTTAGTTTTAGCAATGCTAATTCTCATGCTTGCATACTGCTAGAGTTGCTATTCATCAAGTATTTAGTGTTATTGTTATCTAGAATTTGTTGCACACTCAATAACACTATGTTTATTGAGATGTTTTGTTATGTGTGCTGAGGGTTAAATTTTTTCTTTGAATTTGCAAGCTTTTTATTATAGATGAGCTTGAAAGTGTACATAATTTATTTTATTGAGTCTTGCTTTTAATTTAACATAGTGTCTGTGTGTTTTATTCTATTCAATCCATGTGCACTTGCCCTACTTAGTCTCTGTTTTTAACTAAAAAACATAATCATGTAGTAGAAATCATTTTAAGTCAAAAATCATAAAATTCTTTGTCTACTGTTTAAAGAGAATCTTAGCCTTTTACCCTAGGCATAACCAAAAAGATACATATTTACATTTTATTTCACATAAATTTCAAGTTCATATTGTCCAATTTTAGGTTAGTTTTTAATTTACAAGATGCTTCCTCATCTAATTTGAAGAGCAGTTCTATTGCACATCTGTCCTATTATGTGGCACATTGAAAGGTGCAAAGTAAAACACTGATAGAGAGCAAGTTTGGTTAAGGGACAGGATCAACATTCATTTTTTTTGTTATGATACAAGGTCTCTTGGATATATCAAAAGTGTTTAATTATTCAAATGTTTTTCACAACTGGATTAAAAAGATGAAATTAATTCTAATTTTAGTTTTCATTTACATTTTGGGATTTTGTAAAGAATCCCTGCTGGTTCTAACACTGCCAAACCACTAAGTTGCTATGCAACTGATATATCTGGCTGATTTTAGAAATAAATATGTAATTTGTTTGATCTTTCCAATAGGATTGCTAGGCAAGAAAAATAATAACAATGCAAGTATATAAACCAATTTGCCAAGAAAGAATGCTCAATTAGGGATCAACACATTCTCATCTGATGTTACTAATTTGCAAATACCTTTTATCAGTCACAAATCAGATTATAAATTGCTTGATAACTTGAAAGCACATACCAGATCTTACAAATGCAATTGATGCTGGTCTAGTTCTCAATAACAACAATTTCTGGGAATTACAATAAGCTGCAGCAACTTCTGGAAATGAGTGCAGCAGACTGGAGCCTTCAAGAATGGATGCCACAACCTCATATAATCATTTCTCCACCACAAGATATGCTCAAGACACCTCTATTATGCTAGCCGCGCAAGATAAGAGAGATATGATGCACAAATAGGAGGCATTTGTCTTCATGTCTTACACGCCCAGCAAGAGGGGATTAAGCTGCCTTGAGAATACTCCCACGTGCTGCTCTTGCAAGTTCATACAAGCTGAAAACATAGCAATATATATATAGCACTGTTCTTCAATGAAGGAACCTTGAAACCCCTATAGGAAAATGAAGTAGACTTCTTCAAATGCCTTTGGTACTGTAGCGTGGCACTGTTCACGTGTTACTGTAGCAGCTATTAAATAGTTAAAATCTGATATAGAATGGCTGCCAAGAATGAATCTCCAGGTCTGCTGTAGTTATACCTTCCAATCCTTCAAACCCTAGATAAAATTCTTCACTTTTAAGCATAAATAGAACTCCTGAATGAAGCTCTCTCAAGCAATAATATTAGCTGGTATTTCACAGCCTCAAAATTGCATAAACATTGAAGAGTTTTCGTTCTCCAATGGCTGCAGATGACTGAAACCCTTGGTCTCAAGCTCAAATCCCAAGAACACCAAAATGACAAAGTCGAGCAATCATCAAGAATGAGGTTGATTTGCTTTAGATGCTCTATTTATACTTCTCATGAAAAAGTCAATCTCCTTGAGCTTTTTAATCATTAAATGATATTCTTTTAATTTGCTTTTGTTGTTTTACCTTTATTTTTCCTCAATATGGGCGCCCAAGTATAAATTCACATTAAATGCTCATTAATATCATTTAAATGATATGTATTCATGTTCTCAATGTGAATTTATAGTTTACTTTAATAATTGGCCCCATAAATCATAATCATTTAATTCACTTTTAAGTCACTTAAATTGAGGGTCATGGCTCCATTGTGCATAAAGTGACTTTGATAATATCTTATTAAATACTCAATAATTCGCCCATCCATCCGATTAAGGAGATCAACACTACAATTGAGGCCTATCCAGGTGCCCTACTATAAATAGTATCTCTACAAATATGACTTACTATAAATAGTAAGTATGCCAAACTGAGCCAAATAACATCTGCAAAGGCCTGAACCTGACCCCAATGAAGCACTAATGAGAAGTAATGTCCCAAACGACCAAGCAACAGCCTCTGAAGACCCTCTAATCAAGTCCATTAGCCTATGAGGGTCAAAATGATAGGCTAATCTAGAAATAACTGATGATCGCAAAAATGGGGGACATTACAAATTTGACACCTTAAATGTCATGAACTCCAATAATTGATAAAATATAAACTTTCGCACAAAACTGAGAAAATAAACTGAAATCCTATTATCATCAAATTTTTGTACATCATATTTATCTCTTAGAGAAATTCCATGGAAAATGTCATGCTTCTCATTTTTGCGAATTGGTACCTACAGAACTGTTTCTTGCAACAATGTTCTGCACTTTAGTCATTTTCCACTTTTGCTTTAAAGATGGTAGGATATTTCTGTAATCAGCAAGGGTAGTTTTGCTGAAAGTGAATTTTTTCCCTCATCATTTCCCCCTCAAAATTTTCCCTTTTTTTTGCATTTCTTCTTTAGAAAATGTTACTAGTCTAGGGGCACTTGAGAGAATATATAGATAGTGTTTATATAAGAAAATTTACATAAAGCCTTTGGGGATATTTTAGTTGTTATTTTCTACACTTTTATATTTGTTCATTTTTTGAAATGCTAAAGATTTATTTATTGATATTGTTGATCTGTTTTGGAGGCAGTTTTGCAATGAGTATTCTGTTCCAGCAGACCAACTTGAACATTTTAAGGAAGTAACTCCTCAAGACATCATTTGTTCACAGGTGATACATTATATACTATTTTTCTTATTCATTATATTTATGTGGCGTACACATCCTCATGGTTGTCTTAAAATGTTAACAAGTCCCATCAACTACACATTGATATTAACTTTGGTTTCTATATAGTAGTTCTTTGATTGTGGGAAGATTAAATATTTCTGACAGAAAACAACAGGAATATGTCTTCGAGAGGAAGACGTTGCAATCAGCAACATTAAAATTGACTTGACACGGGGAAGAGAGAACCCATTGGACAGGCATGTCATGGTTTTTAATATTTTTATCATTGGCATATAGTTTTCTTTAAGGAGTAGAAAATTTCCTGTGTTATCCTTTGAAATCATATCTTGAGTATGATATAGAATTTCTTTATTTATATTAATCACCAAACGTTGCCTTAACAAGTGTTTTTGTTTCTTTGTGTTCATGTATAATCATCATGCAGCGTACACTTTTTCAGGGTAGGTATAAACAGTCCTATTTATTTTTGTGTTTGTTTTAGTCCCATTTGGATTCATCTTCCTTTTGTTTGGAAACATCATTTTCTGAATAGTTGAAAAGAAGTATCATATTTTATAGTATACTATATGTGCAACAGGTTTATTTTCCCTAAAGGTTTTATATTTTTATTTGGTAGGTAAATTGTTGGATAAGGGCCCACTCCCATTTTTTAAAAGACGAAAAAAAGAACCAAAGAGGAAAGCTTTAGACCAAGGGGACTGGGGGACCTTACAATTTAGAAACTAAGTAAGAAAATTTAAAGGAGGTGGAGAGAGTCCAGGAAACAGCTAGGAAGGAACTTAAAGAAACCAAGAAGCTTGGCAAAGAGGAACCAAGGAATTGCATGAGGAACCAAGAGGCTTAAGAGAACCAGTTAGTCATTCACAAGGAAGCAATCATAGTCTTTAAACTCATTTGGCAGAACACTACCTCCTACTTCTAGTTAGAAGGTAACTCATGTTCCATTGAGTCCCATCTTCAATGAATCATAGCCTTGTCTATATTCTGTCCTTTCCTCTTCCCAAAGGTACTATTATTTAGTTTGGAGATAAGGATGGAGGACTGGGAAATGATTGTGCTTTTAGGAAAATAAATAAAAGCATTTTCATAATCCATAAAATCTGAGAAAACTTATTTTTGCTCCTCCATGAGGAAATGATTGTAGAGATCCCCATCTTCCATAGTTGAAAAAGTTGGACTCTACAATTACTTGGTAGGCCCAAATTTTTAAAAAACTTGGGACTTGGCAAAATCTTGGGAAAAAACATTTGAAAATACATAAATTTTTTAAAATATTCTTCAAAAGCACAAATTGAACATATTATTGATTTTCATCATATATAAATCAAAATTAGAGTTTAATACATATCATAGACCAAAAAATGAGTTCAACTTCTAAATATATGAACTTCAAGTTTCAATATGAATAAAAATTATAAATCACAAATTTCATCTATGACTAAAACTCAAAAAAGTCTATTGCTGTTGTGGAACTGGATGGGAATGCTGCAATATGAAATATCGCAAGGTAATTTTGTATGCAGATTTTTTTCACTTTTACCAATCTATGTGAATAGGCATTTCATCAAACACTTAACCTGCTGCTGTTCTGAGCGTGTTTCCAGTTTGTTTTCACAGGAAAGGTAAATGCTTCGTTCACAGATTACAGAGTATGCATTCCCCATAATATATCATTCATAACAATATGCCTTATAAAATGATTCACAAAATCATTATATATTTCATATGATATTTCCCATCTGGTACAAATTTTCAACTCAGAAATTTGTTACAACAAATATTTTCAGTAATTACAGCCCGAACTCCTTGTAACTTCTTCCTTATCGCATTCCCTTCCTTATGGAAGACTTCATACGGCTCTTCCATACAATGCTTGACGCTTGGTAAAGGCGCTACAACCAAGGATAATATGCGGTGGCCAGGAGGTATAGACTAGTCAGTGATCCAAGATATTTGGGGGCCCCATGTCTCCTTCAAATCTTTGCCCTTTCATCCAACTCATGCGATTCCTTACTCTTCATTTCACTTGTAATAGCCGTCAACCATGTATACTATGCAATTGGCAGAAAATAAAGTTATTTCTTCTTCTTTAAAAGGTACGGCCAGGCCACTTAGTAATATTTAATTTCTCCTTAAACTGCAGGTACCAAGCATTTCAACATCTGAAATTTATGTCATACCCATATTTTCCAAGCCTCCAAATGAACAACTAGAACTCTGGAAATTGTCTTTAAAAGAGACTTAACAAATTTTGCTTATTTCGCCTGTAGAATTCCCTATGAAAATCTGAGCATTCGTTCCACAACTAGCTAGGGTAGAATCGTTTCACCATCGAATCTAGTTACTTGTAGCATTTTCATCCTAGGGTTTCAAACTTCTTAAAGCTCTCCAAAATCACACAATAGAATAAATCCAAGCCTCCCAAATTGAGCTTTCTATTTCACTTTTGTATCCAACTTGGATAATATTAAATAATTAAATTAAACTATTCCCTTAGCTCCGACATTAGCCTATGGGAATAGGCTAATTAATCACTTCTGCTTAGGCATCGGAAGGGGACATTACAAAATATCCTCAACAAGAGCATCAATAGGTGCCTCATCCATAGTGATAAGATCCAGTTGTTAGCTAGATGGCTTTTTAGACCCTAAGTTGTGGAATATATCAATGGTAGTGATAAAGATCAATGCCAATTGATAGTTCAAAATTTCAATATTTTTTCATATATCATATATGTCTAGGGTTTAAGTTTCACATTTTGCAAGTTTTTTTAATGTTTTAAAGTGCTTTTTTGGCACCCCCTAGACGTTGGCACCTGTGGGAGCATTTGGGAGCACCCCATAGACGTCCTGGATTCCCTATGGATATGCGTCCAAAGTAGATGTTGACCATATTAGTCTTCCTCAAACATTGGAGGCATGACCCAAAAAAATGATTTGTTTTATTTTCAGTTTGGTTTTGCAAATACCCATGAAGCTTATTTCCTTTAAAAATTCCTAAAGAATGGTATAGAACATCCAAAGTTTCCAAAAGGGTTAAAAATAGCAAGGCCTCTATTTTTAGAAAGTTCGCATTTCTGCACATATGGACTTGAAATTTTATCCAAAGCTCCAAAATTGCTAAAGGAATACTATGGGTGAGTTTCAAGCCGAGGTTAGGTTTGGATGTGAAATTATTAAAGATTTAACTTCTAAAAATCACAGAAAAGACTTTCAAATTGAGTTGAGGCTTCAAATGATAGAATGGGGCCCTGAAATTTGGGGAAATTGAATGTATTAAATTTCGAAGACAGAGCACTCTGAGCACTATAGTTCAAAAAAAAAAGAGCTCAAACGAGTGCCTGAATCAAAAATTATGACTCCCTGGAGGTTGAGCTATTTTCAGTAATGGGAGTTACACTTTCCAAGACATGCAAGGAGGCCTAAGGGCATTTATAGGATATTTTTGGCAATTCCAAAGCAGGGGAAAGATAGGGGAGAGAGGTAGGTCGTGAGCAAGGACAGTGAAAAGACACTATCAGATTGAAGCTGTAGAAGAGGCAGAATACTCCAGAAAGGAGAGGACTGTAAGTTGTAAGGTGTTGCAGTTTGTTGAGGACATAATCTTTTATTTTTTGAGTTTTCCTGTATGTAATAGGAGATCATTTAAATCAACAAAATTCATATATATTTGAATGTTTTAAATATCTGTTGTGAGTTCTGTGAGCTAACCCTTATCACATACATAGACAAACTTAGACAGTGACTTCCGATGGATTTGCTTTTCAATGAACAATTGTTCTAGTGGTTTCTGAGGTGACTTTCTCAACCATTGTGACTGATTCTTTCTAGAATTAATTTTTCGCTTATTCGTACCATGCATCAGTGAGAAAATGCCCATCCTTAAAGTTCCTTAATGTTCAACCTATCTTAAACACGAAAGTGTCATAATAATCATAACCACAGGGGAAGTTTCTAGAAGCATAGACTGAGAATTAACTGTAGTTTTTAATCAATTTGCATAGTGACTATTAGATCTGCCTGACCATTTTTTTCTAAACAGGACTATGAAAGTGATCAGAAGCTTACCATCCCAAAAGAACGCATTAGTCATTTGTTGCCAGCTTCATACCAAGACAGGATTGTTCGTGTGTATTCTAAGAAGCCCGATTTGGTAAATAGGAGAAATATCCTAGAGGATTCTGAGGATTCTGTTTTTTCTTTTCTTTCTTTTTCATAGCATCAGTCTCAGGGGATCCTTTGTTGTCTATTTTTGTTTCTGCTCAGGTTGAAGAAATTTCTGAAGCCTTTGAGAACTTCCAATTGAGGACTTATGGTATAAAGCCTCAGGTACATGGAACACCTGATTCAAAGAAACGCAAAAGATATTACAGCCAATAAAGCGAGTTTCACCAACTATATTTTTTTAGTGTACATTAAATAATGTTGCATTCAGTTGCAAGCATCATTCTACATTTGTTTAGTTTTCACAGATTCTATACAATAGAATGTAATCAGTTTAGTTTATTTTTTTATTAAGTTGTTTAGAAATGAAATTTGATAGATATTATAAGCATATGTAGTTGGGTCATTTCATGTATGTTTTGCTCATTGTTTAAAGAATGTGGGGTATTTCCCATGTATCAGAAGTGTTGCATGATGTTTTGAGTGCTTGAACATGCATTTATGATGCCGTCAAGACACTTTCTCCTCTGTGGGTTGATCATAAAAGTGCAAATGTTTCCTTTTACAGAAGAATCCTTATTTAATTCTTCCTTTTGATGTATGCTGCCTTAGAACTAAAATTGTTTATTTCAACATGATGTCATTAACAAGCAATAACTCACATGTGAAATTAATCTATTTAATCTTTATCTTTGAACTCAGAAATATTTTTATTAATTTAGATATAATATACAGCCATTACTCAGTATGTGTATTTTGAAAATTCCTTGAATCAATATTTTCTGAATGCTTTACTTGTCTAAAACTTACAGGCTTTGCACAAATTTTAATGTAGCTATATGCAGATATAAAAAATTTCACTATTCAGAAATTTGAAAATGGCATTAAACATCTGGTTCACTGTCATAGGATATGATTATGGAAACTGTTATATTAAAAATCAAAAAATCAAAATTGTCACATGATTCTTAAGATTGGAGGAATAAGGTGTGCATTAGGAATTTCAATTGGTTATGTATATGGTCAATCTTTGATGTTTCCAGAATCATGACATAAACCTTTTATTTGAAGAACTTGAAATCAGTATTCGTTACAGTGCTAGAGGTACTCTTCTAGCATTCACCAACAATGAATTCTTACTTGTCAACCTTGCAATGCACCTTCACAACACTTTTTCTCCACTACCAAAGGATGTAGTAACAGTCTAACATGTTCATATCAATTGCAAATACATAAAGAAACATGAAACAAGAGTAAACAATGCAAAAGAAGCAAACACACGGAGTGGAACATGGCTGTATGTGTAGAGATCCTCAAAAGAGAAGAAAACTCCAAAAGCATGATCTTTTGCTTCACACATCCATATCATCCAGTCCAATACAAGTGTTCAAAATTTCTAGATAGAATTAGAGATTCAACAGTACTTACAGCCAACTCAAAACATATACTTGCCTCCACCATGGAAACCTGTGTTCATGTACTTACAATAATCAAAATATATATGGAATGAAGGTTACAATGAGAACCAAGCCTTCAAAAGAGGTTTACAAGTCTTTTATGATGTCCCAACATGCGTGGCACCAAAAGAAGATCTAACATAAAAAAACTGAATTGAAAATCAAATAACCTTCACATTGCCTACTTTCTTTGCACTATGATAAAATCACCACTTGCCATAGAGAGGCAATTGCAAAACTGTTAGGGTGATTTTGAGTTTGTCTTACTAGAGATCAAATCTCTAGTATGATTTTGAATTCAATGACTGTTGAAATTGATGGTTTTTGTCATAGTTGTATTTTTGCTTTATTTTGTTATCTAAGCTCATGTTTCAAGGCATCTCTAAGATGCTCTACATCCCCCGAAGCATACCTTTAACATGAAATTAGGTTCCTCTACAGTGAATCAAATCAATTTTGACCCCTTGGTACAACAACATTGACTCAATTTTTGGTCCTCAAAAGCTCAAGGACATAGTGAGGAAATTTCTTCCCACAACTTCTTTGGGATACCACTTGTTGTCCTTGACAAATGTTCTTTCCACCCCACTGATCATATTTTATTCTCTTCCCCTTGTTTTCCTCACCTTGTTGAGGTCTACATCACCCTTCAAATCCTCTTGAGCCCTTGGAGCTAAGTCATCCATGGAAAGCAACACTACAACCTTTTCTTCATCCAACATTGAAGGCTCAAACAATCACAATTTGTCAACATTAATCACTAAATAAATCTTCATGTAAGGAGGCAAGTCTAGCTGGAAAGCATTCTCTCCCACTTGCTCTACAATATGAAATGAAACATACTTTTGATAGGTTTCAACTTCTTGGTTGATCCTCGAAGTCCTTTTTCCAATTACACCCAATCTCAATCTCCAAATTGAAAGCTCAGCTATGTTCATGACATCATTTGCATTTGACTTGTGACTCCTTTAGCTTCTCTTGCACATATATATGGATTAATTGAGCATTGCATCCCAACTCTTAGGATACCTCTCATTGTATCCTCTTAATAGTCATACCAAAGGTATGTTCACTACTTTTGTTTGTCTATCAATTTGAAAATGGAAGTGATGGAATGCTTGAAGCATGTGTCCATCTATTGCCACAAGAAGCTACAAATGTTTCCCAAAAAGTAAGCATCTCTAATTGATATAATACTCTCTAGAAGTTCAAAGTGAAACCATGCATGGCTGAATATAAACTTAGTTGCATCACTTACCTTGATGTTCTTTTTACATGCTATTAACACTCATCTTACTAAAACATTTTATCACTACAAAAAAATAACCATGCATATGCTTGGACATTGGAAGACCATCCACAAAATCTATGGAGATGCTCTCCCATGGTCTAGTAAGCACTAGGAGTGACTGGTATAGCCCATTTTTTTTATTGTTTGGCTTGTTGATGCTACACAAATGAACAATAATCTCCTCTATTTAGGCAAGGACAACTTACCCTCTTTGTAGAGAAGCCCATCCTTGAGGAAATAGCCCAAATTTGGCTCAAATTCAGGCACTTTCCCTCTTTTAGTTTGGTGGCATATATGCTAAGATCTTTGTCCCTAGCATAATCCTCAACATATGTATCCTTAGCAAAAGGTTTAGACAAAGTAAAGAGTAGAACTGCTGAAAGGCTACGTTCTAGACAACATATCAACCACCTTATTGGTCCCATTTGTATTTGATCATCAAATGAAATTGTAGAAGGAATCTCATCCACCTCTAGTGTCTAGTTTGTTGAATTTTATTTTGAGTCTACAATTATTGGAGTAGTTGATCTATATGCACAATTGTTTCTTTGCCCATGGGATAGTGTTTATATTTCTTCAAAATGGAGACTAAAACATACAATTCTTTCTCAGAATTACTTTACTTGAGGACAACCCCTTTGAACAACTTAGAATGATAACACACCGGTCTTCCTCCTCGTAACAAAATAGCCTCCATTGAAGAATCACATGTCAATTTCAACTTCAAAATGTTTTTGAAGATTCAATAAAGAAACCATAGACTGATTTTGTACTTTAAGTTACCTGAATGTATATTGTTTTGTACACCAATGAAACCATTTTTTAGCCCCTACAATAGCATGTAAAGGAGCAACAATGTAGGAGAAATATTTCACAAACTTACACATGTATTGTGAAGACCCAAAAAAGATCCTAATCTACATGATAGCTATGGGCTTTGGCCAATTCAAAATGGCCTCAATGTTCATAGGATCAATCTTGATTTCATCACTCCCCACCACATGCCCAAGATAGACAAGTGATATTCTCGCAAATTCACATTTCTTTTCATCCAAATGCAACTTATTTGTGTGATTGTTTGTTTGGGTGACATCTTGGTTTTTGGTAGACCATATGAAAGCATGTTTCTCATCTTAAGCAAGTACTACAAGTGTTGAAGGACACATGGTCTACCAAAAACCAAGATGTCACCCAAACAAACAATCACACAAGAATCTATTAGTCTAAGTACCTTGTTCATTAACATTATAAATGTAGTTGTAGTGTCACACAATCTAAGGAGAAAACAAGCCATTCATGCAATCCTTGCTTGGTCATAAATATTGTTTTCCAACTTGCTAAATTACTTAGCATGTCACAAATTGATCCAATATATAATTGATGGTAGCACATACCTATATTTTATGACAATTTTATTAAGGATTTGTAGTCCACGTACAAATGAAGTCCCAAAACCTTAGCACAACTACAACATGATAACCGCATAAGGAATACTAGGTCTAATCACACCTTGCTCAGTGAATGTTTTCTACTACAACTTAACCCTGTTATCCTGTATAACACTCCCACAAGTGAGTTCAAAGTGAAGTTCTCTTTCAAGTGGATCCTATATTATTTTTTATTCCAAAGTAGATAACATTGCTAACATGGAGATAAGAGCTCCCAAAAATTACACAACCATCTAAAGGAATCACATCAATTAGATCTCCATTATTAAACATTTGGATTAATCCCAAATAACAACTTATATTGGTTTGTAATTGATATGTCCACTCCTTGTTTCAACTATCGTAGAAAGTGAGCATGAGAATAGTCCATACTCTTCAACTCAAGTTCACTAATCAACTTTTGAAAAATTAGGTTTACTTGTGAACATGTGTTGAATAAAGCAACCTTCTTGCCCTTTAATTGAATCTTTGTGGGGAATAGTTTAGAGAGTTCTTTATCTTGAGATACATCACCCAGTGCATATGCACCCTTTCAAAACATGACAAAAAAAACCTTTCATTCACCTTGAAGTTGTAATCAATCTCTTTTCCTTTGTTCACATGTGTTGTATTCTTGTCATTTTTCTTCTTCTTCCACAAATGCAACTTTCAACATCTTTCCTATGCATGCCCATCTTTCTCACAAAGAAAACAATGAAATTTTTCCTTACCTCTGCTCTTATATTTGGTTGATCTAAAATTACTCATGTATGAATCACTTTAACATTGATTCACTTATGGGCTTATGGATTCAAATTTTAATATGTTGATCACCGATGAATTTGTATGTGAATATGAGCTAACAATCCCTTAACAATGCTTTGCTAATGAACTTAAAGAACATCCAAAACAACAAAAAGGAAAATGAAGACATGACAGAAGGAGTTGATAACAAAGTTCACCACTTTGGGCTATGTCTTCGGATCCGCTTAATTTGCATGATCGTTGCCATTTTAATGATGTCAATTCTGCAAAATGCTTTATACATCATTTTGGTCTTCCAATTGCAAGAACAAATTGTTACACCTTAGAGGAAGATTCAAGCCCTACAAGCTCTTCCTAATTTACATCGTTTAGACACACAATGCTTCCAAAGACAATAACAACATGCAACATCTAGTCCTCTCATCACTCTCCAAGCATGAGAACTAGTCTTTAAGGCATCATGCCTTTCATTACAAAGCCAAATCTAAGGCCCAATTTGAACAAACCCGAATACATCATCTTGATGTTTTTCTCTAACCATTAAATTACATGGGTTAGACTAAAATCAAATTAAACACACAAGTTATACCGTGATCTTCACATCTACTCTTTAAAATGCAGCAACAAATTGATATATTGAGATCATCTTGAAATTCTGAAACTTTCGAGTATAAACTTGACCACCTTTTGGTGTTGCACTTTCTCGTCTTAATCTACGTGCCAATAATTTTCCACTTTGAGGACCTCCTCAAGTTCTACAATAAAAATCTTTACATATTCTTCTCGAAGTCTTCAAGTATTTTCCCCCACAAGAATTAGGCTTCAAAAGCCTTTAAAAATCCCTGGCTATGAGAAAAATACAATTTCATATAAAAACTTTTGCTTTCGCCTTTTATAATGTTTGGAAGGCCTCTAGTGCATTGGTTAAGGGAATAAAGTTTTATCTCGTAGATCAAGGTTCAAATCCTCTTGAATCCATTGGGATAACATTACATTAAATATAATATAATCCCTTTTTTTATCACATAAAAGCATGTGGCACAATGGTTAAGGCATTAGGATTGTAGAGCATAAGTCATGGGATCAAATCCCACCAAATCCACCTAGATAAGCTCGCATTAAATAAGATTATATCAACAAGTCTATGTATAGTGCTTGTGTGGCCGTGGTAAGGGAAGTATATCTTTTAGAGGAGATCATGGGTTCGAATCTCATGAGATTTGTTCTTTGATGAAATCCTTACCAACAAACTCCAATGCCCAAATGGTCCACATGGCAACCTTTGCTCAGTCCATGTGGCAACCTATGATTGGTCCACTTGGAAGCCATTAATTGGTCCATGTGACATCATTCTATTCAAAACATGATGACACGTGGCATGACCTCATTGGTCCATGTCGTGACACGTGTCAATCAACCATTGGCCCACATCAACAAGCTATGCTAATTCAACCGCCACGTCAACTGCCACGTGGCAATATCTAAGCTTGCCATGTCAACACCCTACCATGTTAGCAACTGCCACATCATCAAGTTGTATTGCCATGTAATTGCCAACTGTGCTTACCATGTCACCATCTACCACGTGTTAGCTTCTAAGCTTGCCATGTGTCATCACCAGAGACTGTCATGTCATCATGCTGACGCCAACACCTGTAGAGCCTAGTCAACATGTTCTTGGAAACTTTGACCGGCCATAACTTGCACATACATACTTCGATTGACATGATTCATGCGACGTTGGAATTGTCTCAACGAGCTCTTCAACATGGCACCATTTTTGTCCACATTTGGAATGATCATTTTTTTTGGCTAAGAATATCCCCATAGATTCCCTTATTTCATTGAAACTTCAACAAGCTATAACTTTTGCATATGGACTCCATTTGAGCCCGTTCAAATTGTGTTGGATAGCCCTCAACGAGCTCTACACGATGGAGTCAATTTCATCAAATTCCGAGAACTTGAAAATTTGCGGTACAAAAATCCTTTTGGATCATTGGTATTGACTATGGTAGTAGCATCTTATTTTTTCCCTTGTCCTTGCCCTTATTCTTATATCCACCATGTTCTTTACCTTATTGTTTTTTCTTGTAGAAATAATTTCCCTTTTTATCTAACTCTATGTAATGTTATTATGCACATGCCTCATCAATGCCTAAGGGTTTCACCACAAGTAATTCTAGGTGTCAAAACAATCCACCTATATACATTTCATCAATACCTCATGGTCCAAATATCCTTTTCCAATTGGATGACTATGTTTCTAAACTTACTTGTGTACCATCAAACACTTTGTCCTTTTCCTTTGTCTAAAGTAATGGCATTGCATCACTCTCTCTTCTTCATGGCAAATAAAGTAGAATTGCTTTTTTAGCAGCCCCTTGAAATATTCCCACTTGGTGAGTTGTGGCACTTTTTAAAATTCGAAGGAACATGCATAACTCTCATACCATATGAGAGCATGCCCACAAGATTGAGTCTTGCAAATGCAATTTGTTGATGAGAAGATGTTTTATGGACTAAAATACACCTTCATTTGGGAAACACATTGATCAAACTTCTTAGCACTATCTCACCATAAAAATGTTATGTTGATCTTGGCTTTATCTTTGAAGAATCATACATGAATGCTTCCCCCTTATCCTCTTTCAATTCTTTCAACTTCCTTCTCTTATTGATGACCTCTTATTATACCTAGCTTCTCAATTAAGGCTAACACTAGACATTCAAGTTTGTTAATATTACCCACTATGTTGGAGATTCTTGCAATATCATTCTCCCAACTTTTTGAACCGAGTTTCTACATTGTACTCTTCTCTTTTCATTGACCTATTTATACTTTCCCACTCTCTAGTCCCAATTTTGGGCTCAAAATCGAATGAATATTCACTTCCACTCGGTCTTGTTGATGGCATAACATGCCACACAATTTCATCATTGTCTATAAGATTACTCCTATGACATTTGATCCATAAAAATGGTAGAGATACTCTCTTAACATTCACCAACTATGGGCTCTTGCTTGTCAACCTTGCAACACACCTTCACAACACCACTTCTCCACTATCAAAAGATGTATAATAGTCTTCATGTTAGTTGCAAACATATAAGGAAACATGAAAACAAGAGTAAACAATGGAAAGAAGCACACATAGTGAGACACGTGGCTAGATAAACCCTCAAAAGGGAAGAAAACTCTAGAAGTAGTGAGCATTTGCTTGTCATTTCATTATCTTCAAATCCAATACGAGTGTTTCAATGCCGTTAAGGAATATTAGAGCTTCAACAATAGTTACAGCCAACTCCAAACACTTGCAACATGCCTTTACACAATGAAAACTCATGTCCATACACTTCCAATAGTCAAAATAAACATAGAACGAATATTAGAGTGAGAGTTATCCTCAAGTATAAGTACAAAGTTGTGTCACACTTTTGGCCAATTAATCAACACCAATAAATTTAAGTATTTCTAACTAAAAATCAATTTTGATCAAACATGATCCAGTAAGATTCATTCTAGCTAAGTTATATATGTCTACAACTTTTCCAACTAAAATTGTTGGATAAATGCATATGTAGCACTACTTTGAGGCCAATTTACTAAAAAAAAATTATTGAAAAACTTATATTTCAACAACTCTTTCTCATGTAAATAATATTTTTTAATAATATTAAAATACCCTTTTGTAGAAGTGTAGTTTTCAAATATTTATATTTTATATTTTATTTTTATTAAAGGTAGATCACCAACACAAAAATATTAGGTTGATTAAAATGTCAAGAATACTAAAATTTATTAAAAAAATTTGAAAAAAATATGATGCACTAGATACAAGATTCTATATCAAAATGGTATTTTTTTATTTTAGATAAATAGTTAATATAAAAGTTGGTATCAAATATTTAAAAAATATATATTTATCAAAATTGAAAAAAAATATATACATGCATTAAAGTGTCAAGTTATAATACACAAAAAAATTGAAGGAAAAAAAATACTATATAAAAATTGGCATTTCATGCAACTTCATTTTTGACTAAATTTATAGTGTCAACTTATAAAAATTAAATTCAAATAATTTTTTATTTAAAACGAAAAACAAACATAGAATATATAAAAAATACACATTTATTAGTTTACATCATTTCAAAATTCACTTTTTAGTGGTTCAAGTTTAAAAGTTGGATCGGTGTTGGTTGTTTTTTATAAAAGTGTGACACAACTGTGTACTTTTAAGCACCCACTCTCGTCCCCACCCCCTCTGCTCCCCCTGGTCCTAATATATGCTTTACAAGTATTTTATGATGTTCCAACATCCATTTTTGGTCGCAAAAGGAAGATTTAACTTTAATAAATTGAATTGAAGTATCAAAACCCTTTGCATTCCTTGTTTTATTTAAATTATGATAAAATTACCACTTGCCACAAGTAGGTGATTATGAAATTGTTGGGGTGATTTCATTTTTTATGTGCTAAAGTGATGGTTTTGAAATGATTAGGGTGATTTCCAATTCACCTCTTTGTGGAAATTGATAGTTTTATCATAATTAATTACTATTTCACTTTGTCATATAAACCCTTGTTTCAAGGCCATCTTTGACAAGCTCTTAACAACCACAAACATGCCATTGACATGATACCAAAATCTGCAACAATAAATAACACAAAAGAAACTAGATTTCTTCTCGTGTGGCTTGTAACAACTTTTTAGACTAAAATGGTAAATTTTGACCCCTGGTCCGACAACTTTGACCTAATTTTTAGAACTTCAATCTTATCATCACTAGAAAATATTTTCATTCTTCACCCTTACCTAATGAACAAAAGCAAATAAAAATTGTATGCAAAATAAATATTAGTGCAAGACTCTTTACCAAATATTTACCAAATATTTGTTTCAAAAGGCGTGCTCAATCTAATTAAAACATACAAATATGTATTTCAAACATGTAATGGATGTAAATGAATGATATGAATTTAGGGTAATCCAAACAACAATTCAAAACTTATTAATTGTTCTTTTTTATGGGATTGGATAGTTGGGGATCATATCTTCTCATATCTTAGGATTATGAGTTGAAATATCAAATACACTTAGTAGGATTCTTTTGGTAAATAATTTCAAGCTTGTGTCACAATAATCTAGTTTCAAGTCTAAACAAGATGAACCATATATTTGATGCAATAGTTTAAATTTAATTGATGTCATTTAGCATTCCGTGCATTTACCCTAGGGATGCTAAAACTCGATAAAAAAAATATCAAAGAAATATTTATATATAGTTGAACTACTAAAAACATGAGAATGCAATTTTGTTGTAAGGAAGAGTATTATCTAAAGTACAATATTTTTAAATATTTGAACTTCTCTTGAAAATCTATGTAATTTCAAAGCAAATCACACTTCATTTGAGTCCATAAGAAAAAAATAATGATCAATGCAAGTTCTAGGATGAAGTATCAATGACAATTTTGTAGTAGAATTCATCTTATAGGTTTGACCATTGTTGAACTCGTCATTGATGGAACCAAGATTACGTGATGGGTTTTGTTACTATCAAAATTATTCAATACAAGACAAAATAATGGTAGTAAGCAATCATTTGAGAAGTTAAATGTCTCTTCTTGTTGTCTCTTTGAATGGTAGGCATTACTTTGTCTCTGAGTTAATTCATTTTCCCTTCCTCTCCTAGAAATAGGTCTATTGGGGTATGCTTTGGACAAGTGGATATAAGTGGAGAGTGGTTAGATTAGCTCTAATTAGAGGATACTTGATTGTAATCCTTTATTATCCTAGAAATTGTTAGTTTAGTTCATTTTCATCGATTCCTAAGATAATTTGACTATGATTAGTCATGGAGTTCATTGGGTGTAAATCATAGATGTTAGGAAGGTGTTCTAGAGGTCCTAATGAAGGGAGAAAGCTCATACAACTAGTTTTGATACTATATTATTTGCTAGAGTTTTCTTCTCACATTAGGTTTCTCCAAAGTAAAATACTTTTATTGATCCTCTTTCATTTGAGGTTTATTTCCCTTATTTATACCAATATCTTACAAATCTACAAAAATCTAGAGCACAAGTAGATAAGTTGAATCTATATTTTAGGATTATCAACCTTTTACAAGCATAGTTATTGTTTTCTCAACACCTATTTGTTGGAATTGACACTAGTTTAAGATACCTCATTTATAGTTTTGTGGGTTGTTTAACCATTAACATGTGTGGTAGCATGTATTGAAGCACTTGTGAATTTGATTCATGTGATAATCCATATCTATATTGGTTTGACTATCTTTTACTACAAGGATGTTAATTTTTTTGTATTGTAAGAGTAGTTTTCATATGCTTCATAATGTTAATTGTCCAATTAGTTTAGTATAACTTATATTGGATGGGCTGGTCTAGATAATAACAACCTAAAAGGGTTAAACATGTTATAGAAGCAATAGAGGTTCATATTTTGAGAATTCTTTACATGTGGCATGATTTATCTTAGGATGGCATGGTTGTCATAGCCCAATTGCATGTGTTGTCCTCCTCATATGTTTTTTATCTTTTATCCACTTGCAACTAATATTTAGCTTTATCTAACACTTATAAAAAAATACTCAACAATTATAATAATTTGTTATGCATTTTCATGTATTTAACTCTTTATGAAATTTTTTGGACAATATTTTGATGCATGTATGGGAGTAAGAAAATAATAAGTAAACAATAAATTTTAATATTTTCACTTTAAACTAATTGTCTAGATGTGTGAATTTTCTTACCATTATGTATTGTGTTCATCAAATAGTCAACAAAAAATTGTTAGATAGATTTATTAACAAGATTTTACGTATATATCATTTAACTAACAATAATGCCTTATTTTCACCTCATATAGATTTATGTGTGCACATATATGCCCATTAAGATGTATATTCTTGCAATTAGTCTTCAATATTATTTTAACATTGACTAAAATTTGTTCTGGGCTTTTGGCCTTGTTTTGATTTGGTTTTTACTATGCCCCAATTGGGTTTCGAAGCTGTTGCTAATGCAGGGGTTTGAGGTTCTTTCTTGGGATGAGCAGCTTCATTTTTTTATTCTGAAGGCTCAAATTTCTTTGGGTTTTGTCCGGTTAGCTGAAGTGTGTTCTTTTGTCCTATATCTGCACTCTATTATGCCAAAAGAGGATATGTTGGTCTGGCCTTCTGAAGTCTTTGTGTTCTCTCTAGATCTACAAGTGGGGTCTTCTATGGAGGTGGAGACTGCTCTCGTTGAGGTGAAGCCCTCTTCTACTGAGGTGGAGATGGTTGTTGTAGATTCAATGGAGTTTCTAGTCAGCTTGTTCCTATCGAGGTGGAGCTAGTTTGGGCAGTTGTGTGAAGGATTTGGAGGTTGGGGATCTCATCTCTTCTTCTCCTATAAAGGGGAGCTCCCTCCTATAGAGGTGGAGGTGTGATTGGCTCTGGTGGGGTGTTGCTACATGAAGATGGATGTGCTTCAATGTTTTGGTGTGCTCTCCAACTCCCCTATTGAGGTGGGGTTCTTGGAGTTGCCAATGTTTTTTATTATGGGTTTGGGGTTGATAGTGTTCTCAACCATTAAGTTGCCTTTTTTCTCTTGGCTCAATGATGTTTCTCTTGTGCAAATGGTTTGTTGATGCCTGGCTGATGCAGGCGGGTTGTATGTTCACTTAAGGTTTCTAGGTCCTAGTTAAAATATGGTTGTTTAGGGATCTAGTCCCTCTTTTATTTTTTGTTGCAACCTGTGTAGTCATTCCTTCTTGTTAAATGTTGTTTTTTTGTTGATTGTATGTGATTTATCTTATCTGCAGCTTGTCTGCCTTGGACAGGGTTATGGAGCCCTTCAAAACCAGTTGTATTGGGTTTCGAGGCCCAATCAAAACCTATTTTAACTCTAATAAAAAACATTGACTAAAATTTGTATCTAACAATATTTTTTACTTGGTACGTATTTGATTTAGATTTAGTTCAAATTTAATTTGGAAAAACTGAAACTACATGGGTGGAAATAAGAAATCAATAGTTAAGAATGATTTTATTTTTTCAACTAATCTATACACAATAATAATTTTTTAATAGTATGAAGTATTGTATGTTGTAATATCACAAAAAAAATATCTAAAACAAGACATTTTCATGCATTTATGTGGTCTTTTCAAATGTGCAATTCTATGTTTCTTAAATAATCCTAATAAATATTAATTTTATTTCTTAAGAATTAATTTGATATATGACATGTAAGGAAACAATAATGGTAAATATATAAAAAATAAAATTGAAGTAGATTTAAGGAATCAGTAATGGTAAACATATAAAAGATAAAAATGTTATGGATTTATAGACAATTTGTCTTTACAATGACTTTTGTTTATTCTTTATTGTTATAAAAAAATTACTCAACGTTTAGAGCATATATCATTTGACTGTAGCATGCACCTTTACTTCTTTCCTAAAATATAAGATAGGGTGTGACAAATATTACTCAAAGAAAGAATATAATAACCCCTCAAGTCACTAGAATTCAAAGGTGTTTTGATTAGGGAGGAAAAGTAGGTTTTGAAATCAAAGGTGTTATTGTCCATCTACACTTGTAATTTGTTAACATAATAATTCAATTTGAGTTTTGATTATTCATATGTATTACAACATAAGAAATTAAATTAAAGATGTCTCAAATAAATGAAGTGCATGCACCATAATAATTGTATTTATTTATATATGTTATCCATAAAAAAAGGTACTATTGTCCATCTTAATATGTATAAGGACAATTTTATGAAGCATATAAAATAAAGTATAGTTTACACACAATAATCAAAGGTATTTGCTTACCTAAAAGCAATGGATTGTACCAAATCCTTAAAATAGAGTAAGAAATGGCTACAAGTTACTAATACCCAATGATGGGGCATGTATATTATACATAATGGCTTACAATGTAAATTTGTTGCTATATTAAAAATGTGAACTTGCACATAAAATAACAAAAAATGAGCTAATATACATTTCGATAGGGTACCTCATTGCATACATCCTCTTGTGCTTCTTTATCTTCAAGCTTGTGAAGTGAGAAATCATGTTCCCAAACCTTGTAATATTTGTTGTAAATATTTGTGAGGGTGTCAACTACCTCATTTGTGTAAATGCTTGCATGGAAATAAATCATTGGTAGTAAAATGCATAAGAAATGTTACAATAAGAAAAACAAGAAAAACATGATAGGCTAAAATGAGAAAAAATTTCTTGTAATAGAAAAATTCGAGAAAGCATGCATATAAAAGAAAATATTAGAAACAATTACAGGTAATGGGAAAAAGGAGGTGAAGGGGGATGTGGTGCTTAGTCGATAAATCAAACTTATGAGTAATAAAAAATTGCTCGTTTAGATCAAATAATGGGAGATGATTGACAAAACATAGCACTTGAGAAAGCATGCATATAAAAGAAAATATTATAAATAATTACAAGTAATGGGAAAAAGAAGGGGAAGGAGGATGTGGTGCTTAGTCGATAAATCAAACCTATGAGTAACAACAAATTGCTTGTTCAGATCAAACAATGGGAGATAATTGACAAAACATAGTACTTTGAAAATAACTAATATTAAGGAACATTAGAAGAAGGAAATTTATTTTTAATATGTTGAACTTTTGAGAATTTCTCTACAATGAAATTCAGAATTGCCAAGATATCATTTGAGAATTAACTAAGAAAAATACTAGACAATAAGCTTTTCTAGTAAAAATTGTATTGTTAAGCATACCAAAAGAGCATTTACAAAGAATGATAATGACATGATTATATTAATTAAGGATGAAAAATTATTGATAATTATTAGAAAGATGTTATACATGTTAATATGTCAAAAAATTGGTGGATTCGCCCTCCCTTCACAATTCTTTAATGCATTGGGAGGAATTGGTAGTAGTTCATTAGGTCATTTGCACCTAAAAAGACATTTTCTAATGTCTATAAAGTGTATCATTATTTAGATTAATTTTTATAAATATATTTCTTAATAATGGTGTCATGTTACAAATATATATATATAGTTCCAATGGGTTATATAATTTATTGAGAATTTATAATCACTTGTTACAACACCTTATCTTTTTTAAATAACACCTTATCTTGTTTGAATTGTCTTAATATCTAAAGGATCTTGTAATCACTAATTCAAAGAACACCTCATATAGTTTAATCTTTATAAGGGTTATAAGGATAGTCTAATTAGTGGAAAACACCTCATATTAAACAAGCTCTCTCTACTTAGGCTCCAAATTTCTTATTTAAACAATTGGAGTCTAATCCAAGATATTTTTAAAACAATCGGTAACAATAATCAATTTAACATCTTCAATTGGATTGTGATTCATATGTGTTCTTCTAGGAATAAATGATTATAAATCTTAATTATGCACATGATTCGTAATATTCCTTATTCACTAATGGCACCATTCTCTTTGGCAAATCCTATTATTATGAAGCAAAAAACTACCAATAAAGGCCTTTTAGCTTATCGTGCAACTTCAAGACAAAAAAATAAAAATTGGCAAGTCCAAAATCAATTTCCTAAACACATCCATATGTATTTAAAGGACTTATAGATTTTCAATCAAAAAAAGTTCCTTGTTAGTATTTGGGTATTCCTTTATTTCTAGGGGAAAACAAAAATGAGTTAATGTTTTCTTAGTAGTCCCTATCTACATGATTTCCACTTAAAATTCACAATAGGTGTCATATCTATAGAGGAGGATATTTTCTACTTCTAAGTATCTAGGATAGAGAAGAGTCTACAGGGAGCAAATTTTCTTCAACTATCTCAAGGAATAAGCTCAAGTAACCAGGATGAGTAAAAGGGAGTTTTTTGCAATGTTTTATATTTTTTTTAGGAAAAGGACTTTAGAAGCTAAAAGAGCAGGCCTTAGAGGCCTTAGGGACTAACTGGCCAGCTCTCGGCCAGAGGATGACAACATGACGCACTGTGGTCTCGTATGGCCGAAAATAGAGCAAGTCTCCAAAAACTCACAAGGCTTACTGACTACGTGGAAATTGAAGTTTGATAGTTTGAATAAATTAACAGAATGTAGCTCGAAATAAATAAAATTACAACAAGAAGAATACTAGATATGCAAATAATAAAATGAATGAAATGAAGTGACGAAAGACAAAAGAGAGCAAGATGAACTCATGGGTGGTCCGACACTATGAAGCCTCCCACAAAGCTACACAAAAACAACCTGCACACATAGAAATAATGAAAGGTGTTGGTGTTGTTTGAGGTTTTCCTTGGTCAAACCCACACTTTGGAGTTTCCACCTCCATGAACAGCCAAAGAAACAAGATAAAGAAATAAATAAGAGACAATGTAGAATGACAAGACAAAGAAAGAGAACATGCAAGGTATCAATATGCTACTTAAACAAGTATGATAATGCCAGTAAGAAAGCATTTTCCCTCCCTTCAACAAGCTTGAGAAGCTGAAAGAGAGTGCAACACTTGAGAGAACTTGAGACAAAGATGTAGAGCCCACGAATGTGCAAGAAGCTTGAGCCAAAGTGATGTAGAAGAGAAAGAATGCAAGAAGAGATTGAGAGAATGACTTGCAAGAATGAGAGATGGATTAAATGGAATGAGATAATAAATGAATGAGTGGGAAAAATATGAGTTTGAATGAAGAAATGCATGCAAGAGGATAATTTTCAGGTGTGCCTATGACTGCAAATTCGTTATACTTCTCATGTAGGTGGAAGTGTAATGCCCCAATGGCCACAAGATCAAGAATATTGTCAAGATGTTTATGCAATGCACATACATTTGTGCATCATGGAAGCATCCTCGAAAAAAAAATCCTTCAACTAAAAGCAACAGGGTCAAGGATGAAAGTGAAGGTGCGAAAAGGGTGGGTTAGCATTATCGTCTTTATTAGGCTAAAGTAAGGGTTATGTAATGTGAAATTGCATTGGGGGTGCAATTTTACGAGATTACATTTTACCCCCACTTTAGCGAGCATATGTATCTAAACATATATGAGCTAAAGTAGAAAGAGGTTGAAGAGACTATACCTAGGATGAAGAGGATGTAGGTCTTCAATCCGATATATGCAATGTAGAGAAGTTGAGATATGACACAAAGGGGACACAGGTTTTCCATCTTGCAAAGTTGACTGCAATCTCACTACAAACATGTTAGGCAGAAAAGCAAAAAATAGACGTGATAAATTTCCATAGGTATGACATGACATAATTTGATCAGATAAAAGATGGTAAAGAGGACACGGGTTTGCCATCTTGCAAAGTTGACTACAATCTCACTACAAACATGTTAGGCAGAAAAGCAGAAAATAGACATGATAAATTTCCATAGGTATGACATGACATAATCTGATCAAATAAAAGATGGTGCTAATAGGTATGGATAGCAAGGCTATAGACCATATGACAAGAAAAAAAATCACAAGCTTCTCAAGTGTTGCAATTCTCAAGCAAGAAAATCATAGAAAAGAAAAGTCTAGTCAGGTTGCCCCCAAGCTAGATGATGAGATGTAAGACGTCAAGACATATTTTTGAATCTTTTGAAACTTTTTGAAAATTAAGTAGATATGATAGCCCCCATTAGAATGGTGTGTGCTACACAGAGGAGAAAATTCCATTCTAAGGAGAAGAGAAAGACAATAGATGTTGTGGCACAAGATACATAATGAGATGTATTCGTGGAATATTTTCATGTGAGAGACAACACATAAAATCCACAACATCATGAATAGAAAAGCAGAGATGAAGAAATCAAGATCACAGGGGGATTTGATTATTCGAGGTTTGAATTTCTCATAGACATAGATAGATAAACAAAAGATCAAATGTAAGAACTGTCATCACCCCCCAGATAGATCAGAACGGGAAGAAGGGCACATGAAGATAAAATAAAAATAAAAATGGGCCAACAAGGAAGAGGCTAAATGTCCCAACGCTTGCATCATTCCCAACGTGAAAAGGAAAAGATTATGACATACAAAAGAATGATGAGACAAATATTAGAAGTGTATGAAAGAGTTTCTCTCCTATATCCAAGCACCTACAAGGGTAACAAGGGTCCTCCGGGAAAGAGAAAAAACTTAAATATACAAGCACGAGGGAACAAAATACACACAAAGCTAATCTAAAGATGAAGAAGACTACGTCGCTCTAGTCTGACACTTCCAATAGGTCGTCTTGCTCCCAATCTAGATCATCATAAGGGGAGGGAAGACATAAGGGGAGGGAAGATGAGCCTATAAGGGGGATAGCTAGAGTGGTACTAGTTGACTCACTTGCAGCAAGAGCCAAGGAAGAAGCCCCCTCAAGGTCCTCACCGAGCTCATGTGAGACTAACATCATTGATCTAGCAAAGATCGATGATAAAGTTAGGATGTCCTCTAGCGAGTCAAACATGCACTTCTCAGGAGTGACATGATGCAATTGGGTGAGAGAAGGATGAAAAAATCAAGAGTCACTATTGACCTTAGGGAGATGGGAAGTGACAAACTCAAAGGAGGGTGGTGTTGTCTCTGTCATGAGGACATCACAAGCCAAGGTAGAACAAGACTCAAAAGATGAAGAAGAATTTTTTGATTGGCACTAGAAGTGAGGTCGCTCTTCAACTTACACTTCAACAGAGGATGTGGAATCCTCACAGCTAATGTGAAAGAGGGAGAAGGATATGAAGCCACAAAGGGAACCACCTTTGTAAAAGGAATGTCAATGGGTTGCATAAAAGGATGAAGATCAAGAAGAGAGGTGATAAGAGGTGGCTCCACAAAAGTAGCGATGAACACTTGCACAATTTTGGGGTGAGGTTCATCAGGATCCACTGATGAAGTGGGAGCAATATGGAGGTGATGGGAATTGAAGAAGAAAGAGAAGCAGAGATAGGAGCAACAAAGATGGAAGCAATAGAAGAAAAAAGAGAAGAATCCTCTTCAGTCTTCTCAAAAGCTTCACACTCCTTAGGCAATGCATTTGAATGGTGCTTACACTCTCACACAAGTCAATTACAATGGATATGGGAATTAGAAGGTGCAACTTGAGAAAAGGTCGAGGGATCCTATTCTACCAAAGGAGTATCCTTCACATCTATTTCTAGTGGAAGGGTAGACTCCTGAGGGAGAACAAGAGGAAGAGGCACAAAGACAGGAAGATAGATGGGCATCTCAATGACAAGCCCCTTTCCTTTGTTTTCCTTGGGGGCAGGTGGAGGAACAAGGGGGGCCTTAAAGGCTGAGATGCTGGAAAAACCCCACAAGAATGCTTCCCCTTACCATATAGGATGGGTTGAGAGACAATGGGTTGAACCGAGACTTGGAAGACCTGAGGCTTCGAATTCCACAACATGAACGTCTTTCCCTTTCTTGTGTTAGGCATAGTAGAAGGAATGAAGGATACCACCAAAGATTTGGAAGTAGAAGAAGAAGATGCAAAAGAAGGATAAGAAGGAGAAGGCCTAAGGGAAAGAGCTTTCTTATCCTTAGCCTTCAGAGGGGCACATGACGAAGCACATTGTTGTGCATGCAAAGAGGCCTTCAAAGAAATAGCTTGAGAAGAAGGAGGGAAACCACTTTTAGGCACTAAGCCCCTAGTCTTATACCCAAAATAATCCTTGTATAATAAATCCCCTCTCGATGGCAGAGATCCAACTAGGGAGGGCCAAAAGTGATCTAGGGAGAAGCCCCCACGTGACACCAACAGTTTATATCCAATATCTTGGATAGTGTACATGGTAACTTCATGGGGAAACTTCAAGTATTTGTGGATAATCAAGGCAATCGTGTTCATAAAGATTAGCCATGGGATGCCTAGTCTAACTTTGAAAAGGTCGAGCTCAGGTATCACGACAAATGGAACTCCCAAAGCTTTAGGTCCAACCAAGATTGACAGAGAAATAGAACTAATGGGTGCAATAGAAAGTCCATCATGTGTGTGAAGCATGGTCTGTGATTCCTCGTATTTATGCTTATGCAAATTGTTATAAAAAGAGTCTCTTCCATGATAATATTGCCCTGACTCGTGGGGTCAACCATAACACCATTGATAACATTTTCATTGACATGAGCAAGGATATACAATGGAGAGGGTTCTCTGTTTAGAGGCGGGTCATGTGAGGTGAATGTAATATCAAGTGTTGCATCCACATGACTTGGAGGAGGAATACAAGTACATGAAACCATGTTCACATACTTAGATCGATTTAGATCAAAAGAAGAAGAAGCAGGGGTGACAAGATTGGTAGAATGGGATGGAAAGAGATTTGTGTAAATCTATAGTTGGTTCTTAGGCTTCGCTACAAATTTATTAGAGTTTTACTTTTTACCATCGAGCTAGATGGTACCATTATCGATGTGGTCTTGTATTACATGATGAAGATGCATGCATCTCTCGGTATCATGACTCAAGTGTTGATGATATTGGTAGAAATTTTTGTGCATCATACCATTGGGGATAAGGCTCAGAAAATAGTATGATCTCTAGGAGAGATATTGCACCATACTTAATAATTTTTGCACGATGTTAGTATAAGATTCAAATAAATTTGTAAATATTATATTCTAACCTGCAGAACTTTTATCGGTGGGAACATACACTATGTTCACTGCCGCTTTGTTTTTCCTTGACTCTCCAGAGATAGACATAGCCAACTGACCATCTTGATGGGAGGATGAGGAATAATCCCTGTATTAAGCAACCATTTTTTGGTACTCACATAAAGCAACACACAGATGGGCGAAAGAGGGATATTTCATCAGAAGAAGTTTATCTCATAGTGTCAGCTCCAAGTTCCCAACGAACACTCACTTCATGTCAAAATCAAGCAGGGCATAGGAGATATGAGAAAAGAGGGAATGATAATAGGTGATGAAATTAGTCACCTTCTCATGTGCACCCTGCTTACATTGAATGAGGTTGGTAAAAGTGACTTTCGATCTAAAATTAGCTTGGAAATGTTGGAGGAACTAATTCACAAGTTGGTCAAAGGAAAAGATAGAATTATCAAGCAAAGAAAAATATCACTTCAAAGTAATGTCCTTGAGAGAACATGGGAATATTTTTGCTAGTAGAGCATCATGATGGAAGAAACCAATACACATGGCATCAAAAGATGAGACGTGCGTCTATGGGTCTCCCATGCCACTGTACTTTTCAAACTTAGGAATCTTCATCCCTTGAGGGATGAGAGTGTTCAAGATAGCGAAAGATAAGGGACTTTGACAATAATAGGGCTGGAACATAGGCTAAGAAGAAGAACTAGACAAATTCACTAGTTGAGATTATATCCACCTCATGTTTTGCAGTAGAGCATTGAGGACGAGATCTGTGGACGAAGTGTGACTAGTTGAAGCACCAACAACAGAGGTAGAGACATTTTGAGTCCAAGATGTAGGAATTTGAAAACCCAAAGGAATCCAATTTACTCTAATCATAGGAATCTCTTCAGGTGAGATGGTGGTATTATTTGCAATAGTATTGACAGAAGGACCCATGTCGACCATGTGAATAGACACTACAGGCATCAAAATATTCAGCTAGTGACCAACGATATCTAACTAAACATCTTAGGGATTGTCCAAGATGAAAGTGTAAGATGAGACATAGGTCTCCACAATATTTGTTATTCCATGAAATAACTCCAAACCTCTTTGATCATTAATTAATAAATTCTTTAGACTGTTGATGAGAGGAGCTGCTTGAGGATAAGAGTTCATTTCTTAAGAACCCTATGAGCTCTTTGAGCCTTAATTCCAAAGAGTGAGTCTAATCAACAAGAACCTTGAGAGTAGATTCCTCAACTAAGGAAGAGGAAGAGTTAGAAGGAAAGGTTCGAGGGATATGAGTTTTAGTTCCAAGATGAGGAGGGGAGAATCTGGTAGGAAGTCCTATAAAGTACTCCTCAGAATCTAGACCTAAATGGGGAGGACTAAACCTTATAAACCCCATATTAATTTTTTGATAGCTCCTTCTTACTATGTGCCTAGAGGTAGTAGATTGTGTTGTGAATCTCATAAAAGCATCACACCATGCTATCTAGTACACGTCTTGATAAGAGAGAAGAAAAAATTTGACACAAAGACAAGAGGAAAGAAGGTTTCATGTTGTGTTCACCAAAATGTAGAGGAGGAGATTCGCTACTCTTGAATCTCTAGGATAGGGAAGAGTCTACAAGGAGAAAATTATCCTTAACTACCTCAAGGAATAAGCTTAAGTGTCTAGGATGGGTAAAAGGGAGCTTTCTGCAATGTTTTATGATAGTTTTTAGGAAAAGGGCTTCAAAAGTTGAAAGAGTAGGCCTCAGAGGTCTTAGGGACTAATTGGCTAGCTCTCAGCCAAAGGAAAATAGTGTAGAGCTGACGTCCCCATGATGCGTTGTGGTCTTGTACGGACCAAAAATAGAGAAAGTCTCCAAAAACTCATAGGGCCTACTAACTACTCAAAAATTGAAGTTTGATAGTTTGACTAAACTAATAGAATGTTGGAAATAAAGAAAAGTACAATGAGAAGAATACTAGATATGCAAATAATAAAACTAACGAAATGA
Source organism: Sequoia sempervirens (assembly GCA_007258455.2). NCBI lineage: Eukaryota > Viridiplantae > Streptophyta > Pinopsida > Cupressales > Cupressaceae > Sequoia > Sequoia sempervirens. The sequence continues at coordinate 134,483 of VDFB02259066.1, forward strand.
AGTGACGAAAGACAAAAGAGAGCAAGATGAACTCATGAGTGGTCTAGCACTATGAAACCTCTCATAAAGCTCCACATGAACAACTTGCACACACAAAAACAATGAAAAATGTTGAGGTTGTTTCAAGGATTGCCTTGGTCAAACCCTCGTTTTGGTGTTTCCATCTCCATGAACAACCAAAGAAACAAAAAGATAAATAAATAAACAAGAGACAATATAGAATAATAAGACAAAGAAAGAGAACATGCCAGATATAGTTATGCTACTTAAACAAGTACAATAATGCTAATAAGAAAGTGTTTACCCTCCCTTCAATGAGCTTGAGAAGCCAAAAGAGAGTGCAACACTTGAGAGAACTTGAGACAAAGATGTAGATCCCATGAACGTGCAAAAGCTTGAGCCAAAGTGATGTAGAAGAGAAAGAATGCAAGAAGAGAATGAGATATTGAGAGAATGGCTTTCAAGAATGAGAGATAGATTGAATGGAATGAGAATGAATGAATAGGAGGGAATAATATGAGTTTGAATGAATAAACACATGCAAGAGGGTTGTTTTCGAGCATGATTGTGACTGCAGAGTTGTTACACTTCACGAGCAGGCGGAAGTGTAACATCCCAATGGCCATAGGATTAGGAATCTTGTCAGGATGTCCGCGCAGTGTGTAGATGTATGTGTGTTGTGGAAGTGTCCTTAACAAAAATTCCTTCAACGATCGAAAGCGACAAGGTCAAGGATGAAAGTGAAGGCGTGAAAAGGGGGGATTAGCATTATCATCTTTATTAGGCTAAAGCAAGGGTTATGTATTGTGAAATTGTATTGGGTGTGTAATCTTACAACATTACAATATCTAAACTAAATAAATTAGTAAGAGGAATTTTGTGGAGTGGTTATTCTTATAGAAAGAAGGTAGGTCTAGTATCTTTGGGCAAAGTTTATAATTCTAGATCTTATAGTTGTGTTGGTATTCTTGGTTTGAAGCCCAAAATCTAGCCTTGGGAGTGAAACTAGGAACCTATATTCAAAGATAAACTCTAAGTGTTGTAAAATAATGTGAACCAAATATTTAAACATGACAGATAAAAAGTATTTTATGGTTGAAAAACCTCTAAATGGTTCCAAGATGTAGAACTTCCTTACTTCTTGAGAGGAATGATTCTTTCCCATCTTCCCTAAATAATTTATAATGGAGAAAAAGCACTATTTGGGGAATATTCTCGAAATGGTTATAAAAAATTGGATAAAAGATAAGATTTGGTGGGATTAAAAAAAATTCAAAAGAAAATTTATGGTTAAAAGTAAAAGATTATATTATAATTCTTGAAGGAAAAATAGTTTCAAAATAAAAATGAAAGAGTTTTGACGACTCTCATATCCCTCAAAAACAAAAAGCTACACTATCAATGATTCTTTCTTAAAGAATTATTTTCTTCTCTCAAGGTGAGAATAAGCTTTCTTGGATGGCTTCAAAATTGGGTAAATATACAATAAAAGAGGGTTATTTTATTTTTTTCATACATCTTCAAAAATGTTACCCTCTCATCTTTGTTGGAATAAAGCATGTCTCCTCAAAGCTAGGGATTTTGCATAGCTTACACTTCATGATAAGATTTTAATGAGAAAAAGGTTGGATAAACTAGGTATCTTGCAATGTTTTAAATGTGTTCTTTGGGGAAATGTGGAGGAAGACAAAAATTATATATTCTTGAATTACAACTTTAGTTCCACGTATGGAATTGGCTTTGTGTTAAATTAGGTTGAAAAGAAATTTTCCTTAATTCTCTTTTTCAACATTTTTTGCCTAACCTATTCTTTACAAAAACTCCACATACACTTGCATTTGGTAGGTAAGTCCCTCTCTCCTCATATATAACTTATGGATATAATGCAATCACAAAATCCCTAGTACGTGACATATCTTAACTAGATAAATCACTAAGAGGATTCTTGTGGAGTGGTTGTTCTTATAGGAAAAGATAGGTCTATCTTGAGACAAAGCTTATAATTCTAGATCTTCTGGTTATCTTGGCATTCTTGGTTTTGAAGACCAAAATTTGGCCTTGAGAGTGAAATTAGCTTGGAACATGTATTCAAAGCTAAACTCTAAGTGGGGTAAAATTTTGCAAAGCAAATATTTAGACAAGACATGCAAAAATGATTTTTATGGTTGTAAATCTTCTAAATGGTTCCAAAATGTGGAACTTCATTACTTCCCCATCTCTTGAATATTTATAATGAAGGAAAATATTTATTTTGGGAAGTTTCTTGGAATGGTTATAAACCATGGATAAAAGATAGGATTTGGTGGAAGTAAAAAGCTTTCAGAAGCAAATTTTGGGGTTAAAAGTAAAAGACTATATTATAATTCCTTAAGTAAAACTAGTTCAAGAGCAAAATGAATGAATTTTGATGACTCTTCTATCCCTCAAAAATAACAAGATACACAATCAAAGATTCTTTGCTCAAAGAGTTATTTTATTCTATTTTTCGTGAGAATGAGATTTCTTGGATGGCTTCAAAATTGTGTAAATAAGCAATGAAAGAGGGTTATTTGATTCTCTCTCATACCTCTTCTTCAAAAATTTGGCCCTATGTTCTCTATGGGAACAAAGCGTGTCTCCCCAAAGCTAGAGATTTTGTATGGCTTACTCTTCATGGTAAAATTTTAATCAGAAACGGGTTGGATAAACTAGGTATCTTGTAATATTTTAAATGCGTTCTTTGTGGAAATGTGGAGTAAGACACAAATCATCTATTCCTGAATTAAAACTTCAGTTTTCTAGGTGTAGAATTGGTTTCACCTAAAATTAGGTTGGAAAGGAATTTCTCTTTTTCAACTTTTTTTTGGCCTAGTCTATCTTTTCAAAGACTCCACATATGCTTTCATTTTGTAGGTAAATCCCTCTCTCCTCACATGGAACAAAGGCTACGCAGTTGTGCAGATTCCTCAACCTTTTCTAGCGTAATCATCTGAATGGAAAAGAGAACAGCACAAGGGCTACTTTGGAAGACAAGACTAGATATAATTTTGCGAATTCCAGGTAAATTGGCACTTGCTGAAAGGATTCTTTTTGCAAAGGACCGAGGTGGACTTACCTGTTAGTTTGATGGTATTCTTAATTTACTTGATGTAAATGGGTTCCGTAACAAGTGTGAGTTTATTGCTGACCATTCAACAAATGGTGAAATAGTAGTAGGCTTCCTATCTGGTAATTTCAGGGAAGGTTTGATAGCTGATGTAGAACCTATAAACTTGTTCAAATGTTTCAACCACAGGTTGCAAATTTGCATCAATCTTTCAAACTTTGTGTAATCATTTCCATTACCACTTTGGAATAAACATCAGAACAGAAGTTCCTGGTGAATTTTCATTGTTTGAGATGGATAAGCCCTAGGCCAGGTTTCTAACTCAGACAATAAACTACTTAATATTGTTGAGATTATGCTTATTGTGCAGATTTTCTCAGCGAGTGGTAAGAAGAAGTTAAAGTCAACAGAATGCAAGAGAATGGCTCAAAAACTTATAGTTACGGCAGCAGCAACTTCCCCATCACTTCCTTTTATTGCCTTTTCTGTGCAGGCTTTTGTCAACTGAAGTATCATTTGGAAAACCTAGTTACTTTGACCCTGTTTGCAGAATTGTCCCATTTGGGGGAGGAAGGAGAGGTTGTCCAGGGGCAATTATAGAAATGAATGTTATTCTATTGGGTTTGGCTAGTCTCATTTATCTTTTCAGTCGGTTTCTTCTTTCCGAAGGAAAACTAGAAATTTCTAGCATGGTGGAAGCTTTCGGTTATATAGTAAAAATACGTCCAAATTGGGATCATTACTATTTTAGTAAAGGCAAACAGAGGTGGTTCAATCTGCACACAAAGTTCTCTGTTCCGTTTGGATGCACATTCGAGAAGAAATGATAAATAAGGAAAGAATTTATGCTTCAAAAATTTCCAAAGTTCTATTACCTGTTAGTCTGTTGTACATTCTAGTATCTCTAAATCAAGTGCCTAGTAGATGGTTTAAAGTTAGGGTAAAGGAAAAGTGTTATACTGTTGTTTCAAACAGAATTCTGTCAAACAAGTAAAGGTTGTTTTGTTCTCTTGATATGTTTCAGAATGTTCTGCATACCATCATACTGAACGAAGTCTTGCAGGCACAATTATTGGAATAGCACAAGACTTCACTGAAAATAACAACATCAACCTTTTGCTTCCATTTGGGTAATTTGGAATTAGAAACTCAAGGGGCAGGCATGTTGCAAATGATCGTTAAGTGTATACATACTTGAAGATGATGTTCCCATGGGTTACTTTGAAAAATGTAGAAGATGAAGCTGATTGTGCAAGTACAGAGAATATATGTGGAGTACCTTTCTTTTGAAGATGCAAATGTGATTTTTGAAATAAATTTGGAGGGAGAGTATAGAATCTCAAGCGTTCACCTATGACTTCAATTTCTTAAGACTTATTTATCATTTTGTGATCATTTGGAGGGAAGAGTTGTTTGCCTTCCCATCCCACTTTTCAATTTATACTTGTTTATACCTCATTTGTACTCATTACAAAACCTGGGGTTTGGGAACACAAATTTATGAATGGAATTAATTGATTTACTCTATTTTGTTTGAGTTTTGTTCCATTCAATGGTGTTTTCCAATCTTTGAAACTAATTTATTTTTCTTAAACTTGCACATTTAATTCAACAAATGTTGATAAAACTTTGACTGCATATTTATATCACTAACATTCAACTAATGGTGTGGCAATTTGTGTGGTGGGACATTTTGTGTGGTCAAGTGCAACATGTTTGTGCAAAATTATCCTTCATTTATACATGCTTTCATTTGAAAACTGTATCGCGGCAATAGAATTAGTAGAGAATATTTTTCCTTGAGCTCATCCATTCACTTGATGATGCATAGTTGAAAAAGAAATCAGATTTAGATTTATTTTTTCTTTTTTTCCCTTTCTTTCTTTCCCCTCTCCCTTGCATTTTTTACATTCGATTTTTTTTAGCTTAATTTAGTCTAACAAATTCTAGTCATACAGGGCAAGTATTCAAGTAATTTTTTGACTTTTGAACAACAATAGTTTGCAAGTTTTTAATGTATTATTTGTTGTTTCAATTTGCAAAATTTAATAGTTATAAAATAAACAAATTTTAATACACAAACAAGCTCAAAGTTTCGCAATTAAATTATGATTTTGTAGTAATTAATTGTTGTTACAAAATTTTCATGTATTTATCAATTTTGGGCTAAAAATTTGTTAAAACAAACAAATTTTAATAGTACAACTTTTGATCATAATAGATAAATTATTGTTTAAAATAAATTTTACTAAACAAATAAGATTAAATAAAGGTGAATATTGTTGGTTTTGTAGTAAACTGAAGTCAAAAAGCAATTCAAACTAATCAAAGTTAAAATGAGCTAATCAAAATAGGTTGTTTGTATGGGTAATTAGTGATGCAAATCACTTAGTGAACTCCTATTTCAAATTACCAACTCCTAATCGTTCTATGGATCCCCTTGTGAGTGGACCATCCAAAGCACTCTCTAGCTAAGAATTATGGTAAACATCATAATGATTTGACGAAAGACTCTTGAGGCTAGCCACCTTTGAAGAAGGGTAACCTTTGTCATTCCACCCTACAGGTTTTATGATTTGCAGGTACATTAGTGTGTCAAAACCCACATCAATAAGACCTTGTGTAGCCATTTGTAGCATGCATTGTCATTTTGTGTTGAACAATACAATTATTCTATTTGTCTTTTTTGGTTCATTTTATTTCACTTTTGTTCTTGACTCTAATTTTCTCCTATTTATTTGCATCAACTACTACAATGAATGAACTATAGAGAAACAAGAGGATTTATTTTTCACCTCGTAAGTGGGAGTCATCATTGTTGACCTCCACAATTCCATCATGCTAGCACACATGTTTTTTTGATCAATTGTCCAAGGGTCAAAAGCACTATTCAAAAGGTGATTAGAGAAGACCTTATGCGTTGTTCCAAAATGTTGCTTTACTAAGAGGTTATTTCTTTCTTTCCTTCCAACATCATGGATTTGATTCAAGATCATGAGTATGTAGAATTGCTTAGATTTGGCTTTATCCAAGAATATATTCTTCCAATGGACTCTTTTTCCAAGTAATTGCATATTATGAATTGGCGATTGGCTTTACTCTAATTGGGGGCTTGTTCTCCCATAAACAACTTGTGGAAATTCCAACCCTAGTGTCAATTTATCATGCTATGCAATATGGACTCTTAAATAATTGCGGTGTAGTGTTAATGCATTCTCTTGATTCTCAATATCTTAGTTGGATGCTAGTTTTTCATCAAAGATCTCCAAGGTTTTCACTACCATCATTTTTTATGTTGTTACGTCACTTTTCAATCTCCTTGTGTCATTGTTTCTACATAGTTGTTTGTTAGTGGGGATTCAATCTCTTCTAATAACATTTAATGGATGCTTTATTGGTTTGGGTGGTCCTTTTATTGCTTTTCCTTTCACCTTAGCCTACAATAGAATGTTACCACCTTTTTATTTGTGAGGAATTGGGTTGTTCTACTTTTTTGTTTGCTCTACAATGTAACTATTACTTACAATTTTTAAAAAATTATAGGTGTCTTTACACCTTTTATCAACAAAAATTGGATGGATTTTAAAGTTGGATTGTATGCATGATGATTATAGCCTTGAAATCCCCTGTAATGAAGGTTATTATTTGTTTGGTTCTAAATCTTATATCATCATGTATAAGACAATGTATATCACACAAAACTTTATCCTTGATTTGCACAAGGCACAACAATGTGATGCCTATGTTGACTAAATAGTTGTTAATAATAAAAATAAAGATACCAAATTGAAAATGATATTTATAATAGCAATAATAATATCCACACAAAAATATTAATGTAATATATAACCTAGGAAACTCTTTCAAGAAAAAACCTAACACCAAAGGGAGATCCAACCATATATTACTCCAACAACATATTTTAAAATACACTTTGTTGACTTAAATATTTTATGAAGAAGCGAACTATTCCCTCTTGAAGCAAACAATTATCCCAAATACTCTCTTTCAACCTGTGTTGGAAACTATTCATCCAAGCCTTCAATTTATAGATTTTTTGGCTTGATCATTGGGATTATCACCCACACATTAGGATTATCACTCAAGCATGGGGATTATCATCCAAATCTAAGCACCAACTTTGCATGAGAATCCCAAACTCAAATTACATCTCTAGCTTATTCAAGTTGGGTCCCTATTTTTTAGAATCCTAACTCTAATTCACTTGGATGCTAATTTTGACTCCAAACTATATTTTTCAATGCTCTCAAATTCATTCCAAGTGTCAATAATGATTCATTGCTCCTAAGGGATTCATTTGTACATATAATATTAGATTATTATAATATTTATTTAGAATGTCAAAATTACAATACTAACTTAACATTGTTACTAAGACTTACAAAGTTTACAACGCAGTCCTAATATTCTCCCACTCTATGTATACATTGTGTCAATTAACATATTTGTCACCACCAAACTTGTGTAAAATGACTCTAAGATGCCCAAATTTATAATGACAATCAAACCAATAGTTGGAGAAGTTGTATATTTTAGCAACTTTCTTCTAAATGTAGAGGTGCATCTCCCTCTTATGATAGACTTAGATTTTTTGGGGTTTTCTTTTAACTAGCAAGTAGGAAAGGCGAAGGTTAAAATTACAAAGAAAGAAAATAAAGGGTTCTAAAATAAGTTGCTAGTTATATTTTTTCATATAAATGGAAATAAACTCAAAGATTTGTTCATTTTAAACTATAGATGTATAACATGCAACCAAGAATAGATTTCCAAATGATGTTAGGCTCATAGACCACTAGAATCATCCTCCAACCAAACTAGATTTCATAAAATTCAGAAATAATCTAGAATATAAATTAATATGAAAAAATTGAACACTTAAATTACTTATGACACCACATCAAAGGAATGGTGGCAGGGAAATCTATTGCCAACACACAAACTAATAACAAATTCCTTTATTTCAAATGTTCAAAATTAAAGAGGAGTTGAGGCAAGAGCTCTTTGGAAGTTGAATGGTCATCCACTATTGCAGCTTCTAGAAGCTTCTGCGATCACTCTAAAGAAGCTCAGATGAGTACTCTTCATCGCTCTTGGTTCTCTTAGTCCTTCATTTCTTTTGTTTCCTAGTGTTTTGAGGGGTTGAATTATTGGGTCCATTGCTTGGTATTTTTTAGCTTGATTGCCTTTTGTTTGAATTTTATTTGTTTATGGTTGAATGTTTAAATTTTTTGAATTTAAATAAGTTTTAATCCCCCTTTCCCATAGGTTTTTCTCCTCACTCACAATTCTAGGTGTATTTATTGCTTGGTCCTTTCAATGGTATGTTTCTCTTAGTCCTCTTCATTTCTTTTGTTTCCTAGTTTGGATGTTTTGAGGGGTTGAATTATTGGGTTCATTGCTTGGTATTTCTGAGCTTGATTTCCTTTGGTTTGAATTTTATTTGTTTATGGTTGAGAGTTTAAATTTTTTGAATTTAAATATGTTTTAATCCCCCTTTCCCATAGTTTTTTCTCCTCACTCACAGTTCGAGGTGTATTTATTGCTCAATCCTTTCAGTGGTATGTTTATTTCCCCCTCATACCAAGTAACTGAATGGAGGTGATGAATGGAGGGACAAGTGGTGATAGCTCCTAAGTAATTGGCATAACTTCCAATTTGGTGGATTTGAAGGAGAACCCCTCATACAAACAAGCATTGAGCATTGGTGTCATGGGTGGCGATCTCTCAAATTTTGTTGCATTCACCATGGTGGATAATGGAGAACATCTAGGGCCTAGGGAAAATGGAATGAGAGTAGGAAGTTTCGTTGAAAGAGGAGATGGTGGAGCAAGAATAATCGATAAGTCTCCTTGTGCTAATATTCTCTCAATTTCTCCTAACCAATCGATGTTGCAAGCTCTTAAAGATGAGGAAAATAGGCTTAAGAAGGTTACAATTTTCTTTGTCTATTTGGACAATGTATTTTTTCCTTCAAGGAAATTTTTTGATGACTAAATTGCTAATGTCTAGGGTAATAAATTGGGGATATATGTTTCCTTATGCAGAATGTTACAAAAGGGACTCTTTGTGGTTTTTTGTGAAGTCATTGTATGTAGGAAAGGGTTTTGAAGAAGGAATTTTGGAATCTAGGTCAATCAATGTTCAGGGTTATTCCTTGGTCCTCTTAGGAAAAAGTAGAAGAGGTGATGGCCAACTTAGACCCCAAGTGATTAGAAATAAAAAATGTTCTTCCTCATGTATGGAAGTTTATTCCTTATATCATTTTACCTCTTGGGAAAGTACTACAATTGGAAGAATCAAGAATTATTCTCCTCATTTGAATTATTGAGTTTTAATCTTTGTGTCTCCTTCAATTGACATTCTTGATGCTATTTCTATCCAATTAGGTCAAAAATCTGTGACATAGTGAAATTGAACTGTTGGGTAGTTTGAATTCTTGCTTTTTGTGCAAGAAAAATGGGCATTTGAGAAAAGATTTCCTTAAGGCTCCAATCAAGGCCATGGAATAATTTAAAAAGGCCCTCACCAAAAAGGTGGTGCCTACTGAGAATGGGAACAAGGTCCTAAATTCCCCAATTAAGTTCCCAAGTGTGATTGAATCTCAAATGGAAATGGATAATGTAAATAATGTAATTAGTGAAGAAATGATGGAGAATGGTGGGAAAAATGATGAGTTAAAAGAACCAAAGGTGACTTTATCCCTGCCAAGAAGGGGATCTGTAGAGAAAGATAATATTGATCTAGACTTTCTCTTTCAGACCCTCTTTTCGATAGTGAGTTAGTAGTCACTAAAGTTATGACCCCCTTAGCTTCCAAGGTTTTGCAGAATATCCTTGAGACTGATATGGGTTTGGCATTGGTAGTCCCCAAAAATTCTCAATAATTAGAATTGGAAATATTAAAGGCTAGGGTAGATGACATTAGAAAGAAAGTGGGTTCCTCTATGCATTGAGGGTTGATAGAATCTGCCCCCCCAACCCTTCCCAAAAGCAAGGTGGGGTTGTTGATAATATTGATATCATCTTGGACTATTATAATCCATTATTATTTGATTGTGTAAGTTATTTAACTCTTTCAAAAGTAGAAGAGTCTAAGAAGAAAGAAGATATCAAAAAGAGAAAGTAAACTAATAGAGACCAGAGTGTTGAGACTCAAAATGGAAAAAAAAGTGTAAAAAAGGAAATGAAGAAAATATTTTGAAGTGTTTTGATAGGCACTATAAAGAATCAAAAGTCCCCTCACATGGTAAATGATGATTCTCGATATAAGAAGTTGAAATGTTTGAGGATTGGAATTCTCAAACTGAAAATATATTGTTAGAGCCATTTGCAGGGATAGACCTATGTTAGATTTCTTTTGTTCATAGGAAATTAAGGTTGTAGGCTTTCAGATGGATTGTGTTATGAACTTTGTTTGGAAAAATACAAAGGCCTTTTGTAATTTGCATGAAAAATGAAAAGGTGGAATGAAAATTCTTTTTAAGCCTATCTAGATTAACTTTGTCACTCAATGGGGCCTACCCCCCTACAATAGACTTCTTTGGATTATTTTGGAAAGTATTAATAGAACTTTCTTTGTACTCCCTATATGCCTCCAATGACTATAAGGAAATGTGTGAATTATGGAATTGTATGGCATCCAATATTCCTAGGGTTCATTGGCTTGTTGTTGGTGATTTTAACATGTTGGAATATAGGAAAGATAAGTTGGGAGGCAAGGATGGCCTTTGGAAGGGTAATGATATTTTTATTTGGTCTACAATGAAAAGGTCTCTATTTCTTATTTATCCTCTTGAGAAAAAGAAACCTCAAAATAGAGATATATGGTTCACATGGTGTAATAATAAATCACACAATAAAAGACTCTATTCAAGCTTAGATAGATTCTATGAAAATTTGAATCTAGTTTATCTAAGCTAGATGCTAAAGGAAGAGCGGTCTCAGTTTTCCCTACCTCTATGTTCAACCATGCTTCTATTGAGGCTAGTGTGGAGGTTGGGGTCAATGACTTTGATGTCAATAAGACTCAGTCTTGATGAGAAATAAATTAGTTTCTATTAACAATTGTTGATAAATTCATTTTTTATCTAAAAATGACTTCTTCGATTATAATAACATGAAAATCTAAATCTTATATGCAAATCTAAAAAATTGAGTTGCCTTAATATGGAAATACTTTGATTAGATCCATCTTCTTTATGATGCTAAAAATCAACCAACATAACATGATTAATTACACCACTTTATGTGAACTTATAACAGTAATAAATAAAGAATAACATCACCATAAGATAGCAGCAATGAGGCACAAATCAGCAACACAAGAGCATCACATAACACGGGATTTACATGGAGAAACCCTTATGGGAGAAAACTCCACCAAGAAGAGAGGCCAAGTATGCATTATCTTCAAACAAATGAGATTACAATACAATCAATTCCATTCTTATTTTTTAATCAACCATGGAAGAACCTGTGCACCTATGAACAACCTCCTTATGCCTCAACCTATCCTTGTACCTAAAATGGAACTCTACATCCAAGTGTGGCTCATAATTCTACATCCAAGAGGATGAATTTATAGATGTATGAAGACATATTAAGCCCCAAACAAGGCTCCTAAAGATGACCCTTCATTCCAAGCATTCCCAACCTTTGGAATTCTACCTCGAAATGTAAAAGGACACTAATTTTGGCTCCAATACTTTCCCTCCAACTTGGGCACCCAAACATGATAGATAAACATTACATTAAATGTAATAGATGATGGAATACCAAGAGACACTTGTTGCCTCATTCCAAGCTCTCACTTGGAGAATCGGGCAACAATCACTCATTTTTCATTTTCTTTATCTTTTATTATCCCATTTTAGGCATCCACATGTGGGAAAAACAATATTAAATATTTATATCCACAACTCACCTTTACTTCTGCTAGTGGATCCATCACCCAAGCTTGTGAATATAGATAATTGTGAGAATTCGGATTATAAAATATTTTCCCAATACACCCTAAGTGCCTAGAGACACTTTCCAAGGATGTTGGTACCATGCAATATGACATAGGATTTACAAGTTGGATGGTACCTTAATCCTAACAAGTATTTGTGCATTAAACTAAATACTTATTTGTTACAAGACTTAGATTTTCTAATATGTATCAAGACTACCATTGTGATTTCTAAAAAAATGAATAAGGGGTACTTTGCAATTCAAAGGTGGGAGAAATAGGTTGACTTGTGGAGGAATTTGTTCAATATAGTTGGAAAAAAGAAGGAAATTGATAGGAGGAAATTAGATTTGTTCCTTCAAGAAAATATTTTAACCCTAGAAGGGGAGGTACAAAAGAATTTTTTTGATATGAATGTTGAGAATAAATTGGAAACTAAGACCTTGTTGAGAAAAATTTAGAACTACAAACATCAAGGTGCCAAGATAAGAGCCAAGATGACTTGGCTCAAAGAAGGGAATAGAGGCTCTAAGTATTTTTTAATATTATCAAAAATAAACATAACAAAGATAAAATAGGCCCCATTGAAAAGGATGGGGTATCTTTAGATAATTTCTATATTCATGAAGGAAACATTCTATCCATTCTATTATTCATTATTTTCTTCTAAAAAAATTAGTTAAGTATAGGGAGGCTAGGGCTTTCTACCAAAGGACTATCCTAAAGAAATTTTTTTAGTAGGATGTTCTTTTTTGTTGTAAAGACCTCTCAACTGATGAAATTGTAAAAACCATTCACTCTTTTAGGAATGCTAAGTCCCCTAAAATAGATGGCCTACCTATTGAATTCTACAAACAAAAAATTTATTGAATTGGATGGGAGTTTCTTGAGGTTTACAAAGCGGCCTTCCTGAAGGGGTCCTTGGTTAAAAACATCAATAGGGGTGCTATCAAATCAATTCACAAAGGTGGGGATAAAAATCTTATAAAATACTAGAGGCCCATAACCTTATTAAATGTCTCTTATAAAATCTTGGCAAAAACTTTGGCTTTTAGATTGGTTAATATTTTTGGGAAGGTGGTCTATGTCATTCATACTGGTTTCATCAAAGGGAAATACATTATGGAAAACTTGATTACCGACTTTGAAGGTATGCACTGGGCTAGAAATAGTGATCAAAATGTTTCCATGGTTTTACTGGATTCTAAAAAGGCATATGAGAGGATTGAATGATCCTTTGTTATTAATATGTTGAAAGCACTTGGGTTCCCTCATAAATTCTATAGATGGATCAATATTCTTTTCAATGATTTATCTATGCAAGTGGACATTAATGGAAATCTTATAGAGCCCATCCTATTGTAAATATTTATCTAATAGGGGTGCCCTATTGCTCCTACCTTATTTGTATTAGTTGTGGATGCACTCCATTATATCTTAAGGACAAAGCTTATTAGCTTTTCAGTGTATGGTATATGTCTTCCAAACAAGGACCAATTTTTGAATGCACGGTTTGTTGATGATATAGCTCTATTTTTTGAGATGAATGAAGGAAATTTTAATAATATAATGAAAATATTAGACTTTTTGTTTGGCCTTAGGGGCTAAGATCTCTAACTACGCATTTATGATTCTCAGTTGGGAAAGGGAGGCTCTAGATTGGATAATGAATAAAAAATAGAAATGGGATGGACCAACACAAGGTGGTAAAGTATCTTGTTATCCATTTTGCTATTTCTCCTTCCTTGAAACTCATGTGGGAGTAGTTATTTGAGAATATTGAGAAAAAACATTGTAAATTGAAAACCCACCTTCTTTCCTTAGCAAGAAGTATTTAGCTTGTTCAAAAATTAATATCTTCCCACTCTATTTATTTCTCATCTACTTGGCTTTTTACAAATTGTAGATTTGAAAAACTTCAAAATATTTTTAGGTATTTTTTGTGGTTGAATGGTAAAGAGAGTAAAGAGAAAAAAACTATAAATTCAGGGTGGTGTTTTCTTCTGAAGAATCATTGAGATTGGGCCTTAAGGACCTCAAGAGTCAAAGAATAGATTTATTTGTTAAGTGGATTATTAATTCTTGTGAAGAATCCAAGCCCTAGAAAGTATTGATTAGGAATAAACTAGCTCTTTCTTATCCAAAAAAAGGGTAAAACCTGGAATACATTACATTTATATGATATCTTACTTGGAAATTTTGAGGTGAAAGTATTTGGTTCTACAATTTTTATCAACATTTGGAAGGCATGGAGGAAAATTAAGCATCTGATAAGAAATGGTAGTGCCTACTCTGATGGCACCAATTCTTGTATTGGTTATAGATCTAAATGGTGGAATTTAGAATTGAATGGTAATCCTTTGGCCTTTACTCAAAAGTAAGTCTTGGAATGCAAAAGTACTCTCAAAGTTTAGAAACATCTTTGAGAATGATAGTCTTAAGAGCTAGGAGAAAATGCATATTGAGTTTGATATATCTAATTCTCATAATAGAACATATTTTGTTTTTAAAATGCATTGACAAAGTTTAGGTTTCCAATATAAGTGACTAATGCATCTGATATGCCCCTCTAAGTCTTATGGGAAGATGGAACTGGTTTTAGAAATTCATTCTATTAAAAATCTCTACTTGATGTTAATTGGTACAAGGGGAGTCTTTGTTTGGTTGAATAAATATTGGAATCTTGAATAAACTGTCATTTTTGGTCTAGTAGATTAGTTCACATTTTGGATAAGTCTGGTGAGCCAAAAAAATCATGTTTTAGGTAGTTGTTTCTTTTGAAAAAAACTTGTTGTTAATGAAGATTTACTGTCCATGGGTATGCATGCTACTAGTTGTTCTTTATGTGACAAATTTGAGACCTTTGAACATTTATTTTTTGAATGTAATTATGCTGCTTCTTTTTGGTATTTATTTATGGGAAACAGGATTGGGTGGGACTGTAAGGATGGCTTTACTTGGTTTAAAATTCTTTCTAGTTATGTGAATGTGTTTTTTGTTGAGCTTAATGTTTTTTGGCTTGTTCTCAGTAATGAGATTTTATGGTTTATATGGAAAAAGAGAAACAAAGAGGTCTTCCAAGGAAAAATAAGGCGCCTTAGTTTCATATTGAACTTTCCTTTATCAATATTGTTTTGTAGGTGTATGCTATAATGGAGATTCCTAAAGATACTTTTATGATCCTACTTAAAGAAGGATTGGCTATTGTGTACAAAACATAGATAAAAGAAAAGCAAGTTTGTTTCCTCAGGGAAGGAATAACCTCAATAAGGAGCTAGAGATTTTAAAGGAATATATGGAGAAACATAAAATCCAAAAAACTATTAAGAAGGTTAAGGTTGTTCCTACTACAAAAATACATATTTCAACCTATTGTAAACGATATTGACCCTAGGGATGAGGCTGAACCACCAATTGGAACTTTTGACTATGATAATTGTGAGGCCTATAGCAATGTCAGACATCGTTGGGAGTAGGACTTTTTTGGTGTATGTATATGTATATGTATGTGTGTATATATATACGTATATGTATATGTATATGTATATGTATATGTATATGTATATGTATATGTATATGTATATGTATATATATAAATGAAACTTCCCTCAGGTCATTTGGAACTCCTTTTTGGCTAAATTATACTAATGTAAAGGATTGCTATATGGAGCTCTAACTCCTTATATTGTAAAGAACTTTATTTTTTACTTGATTATATATATATATATGTATGTATGTATGTATGTATATGTATATGTATATGTATATGTATATGTATATGTATATGTATATATATGTATATATGTATATGTATATATAATGTATATCTATATATATATATGTTCAAAATTGCAAAGCACAGAATTTTAACTTCCATACCAAAAGTATATTTAGATTTTCAACCACTCTATGTTATAATTAAATAAGGATTAAAAAAGGATCTATTTTTTATAATCGACAATATATATAGCTTTTTTTGTAAATGATTATTTTAATTAACAACTTAATATAAAAGTTAAAGTTTCCTTATTATTTCAAAAACTTAAAACACTTTTTTTAACATTTTAAAGTTCATTGAAATATAGTCCATAGAAATAAATCAAATATTAGGCTATATGGGAACAATGTCCCCATATAGATCATCTTTATCCCTCACTGGAGATGAACCTAGGACTAGAGATTGTTGTGTCTAAGTTGAGATTTTCACTTTGTAGCTTTGGGATGCTTTGATAGTTGGAGCAATTTTGTTATGCCTTGGTATGATTACATTGTTTGTCTCCTATATGCTTCGAAATGTTGAGAGGTGTGCATCACAATGGATGAGAGTAGTGTCAATATTATTTAACTTCTTCATGGATTCCACATCAAATATTTGTGTGTCAAATAAATTTTCATTATCACCTTTAAATTCTCCTTGATGGACTGAATATCACTAACCTAAGAACCATCTTTCATTTAACTATCCAAATGGATAAACAAAAAGTCAATTTAGATATCAACATTCAGCTAATTACAATCTTTCAATATTTTGGTTTGCTCCTGGATATTATGTTTGATAGCTATTTTTTTCAATCAATTTTATTTATCCATAGGAGTCACTTATTCTCATTGGTACTTGGGAACATTTGATCTACAACAAGCTTATCATTGCTCATTCCAATCATCTACTTGATTCCAATCATCTACTTGATATTTTTTTATCAATTTTTATCCATATTGTCTCTTTCTATTTGGATTTATTAATCTTATCATCAAAATATTTGATCCTAATGTCAATTTCATCATATATCTTATTTCCTTCTTCAATGAAATTTGACCCTTTGGTATTTTTATTTTACCTAGACCTCATTATTTTTTATAGGACCAATACTTGCATATCTTCTCAATTACTTATTTCCCACTTATTGAATGAGGACCAAAAGAGGTATCATTTTTTTCTAATGGCTAGACTGAAGTTTCCACAATAGATTTAAGACAAGTGGTCAAAACCCTTACATGTTGTTTGAGCTCATATTTAGATTGTTTTTTTATTTTTTGTCCTTTCAACCAACTTGGCTGCTAACATTTGAAAATCGTGAATGTCTCCATCATGTGAAGAAGGGCCAAGATTAATTTGTGTGATGTTAAAATATTTTTATTCACCTTGTTGATATATTTATTTGCAAAGGGATGAGCTACTTCTACATATATATGACCAGAGGTGGATTCCTTCATCAATTTTTGGACTTCTTAGGTTGAGGTGATCTTTGGAGAAAATTCAAAACAACATCAAACTAGGGAACATTTAATTGGCTTACTTTTCTCTTTCTTGAGAGAGTTTGTTGTAAAAAAAAGAAAGAAGGGGGCTAGATGGAGTACCAATGATATTAGGAGAGATGTAATAATCTCATGGGGTGGTGATGCAGTGAATGGAGGTCCAATCATATCAAAGGATAAAATTTAAGGTGAGGAGGGTGGTGTAGGATTGGGTTGAGTAGGAGGAATCTATAATTAATGTGATGGTGAGGAAGTTGGTGAAGAATGAGATGGAGAAGATGAAGGGGTACTCACCTAAGAAGGGGAAGGAAGTGATATCAATAGATTCTTCCTCTCTTGATTCTTCTTAAATAACCTCCAATTTCTCTTTCTCCTTCTCTTTCTTTGTTTTTCCCTTAAATATTTGCATGATCTATCAAGTTTTCTCCTCTTTGGAGGATCTTCATCATCATCTACTTGTTCTCCACTAGAATTTTGAAGACATAGTTGATGAGGAAGGATAAGAAGGAGTTGATTTTATTTGTTTTTTATCTTTTTCTTCTACAATTTATTTTCCCTCAAAAGATTGTGATTGGTTTTATATTTTTTTCTTCATCACCCATTCCCTTGTCTTTTGCAGAACCACTGCCATCCTTTCCTCTCAATTCTTTACTTCTTTGACACCTCAATTGATGGGCAGTAGTGGCTATGTTTGAATATGATTGAAATAAATGAGGTTAACTAAGTTTGATCCATCATCTTGTATACCTTGGATATCCTAATTCAACCTAAATTTTTTGACTTGTTGGAGAGATAATATCATCCAATCTCTTCTTTTTTTCTTCAAAATCATTTTCACTATTATTCCAATAATTGTCAACTTCAAGGAGGTGATGGAATCCAAGTCCAAACTACATATTGTTCTTGACATAATCCTTACTATCAAATGGGAATCTCATGATATAAAATTGTTTGGTGAATGTCATCAAATATATCTCAATATTCAATGTGTTAGATAATGATTTGTACTGATAGTGAACTAGCCCAATAGGAAATAGAATCCTATATTTTTTCTCTTTTTACATATTTTGTTAATTTCATTGATTTGTTGATAAAATTCAATAAGAAAAAAACTATCACTTAAATATATAATAAATTTATATGGAATCCCATAAAATCCCCCAGTTTTGATATGCGTGAATCTTTAAAATTGAATAAAATAGCTTCTATAGTCATTAATTAATTGGGTAACTTCTGGAGATACCATTACACTCATATCACCTTGTAGCTCCTGGACAACATGCATGGTGAATACATCATTCACTCTTTTAAAAAATTATAGCTATGCTCTAATTGGAGTTGTGAATAATGGTCATAAATTTGGGTCACCTCATCAAAATCTCCTATGGTGACCAATCTTGACTGGGCTCTCATACTAGAAATGGCATAAAACAAATATAAAGATATATAAAAGAATTTATTGATCTAGAATTGGGTGACCTACCTATGAATCTTATCACTAATTATGTACCCCAATTGATGAATAGTTCCATGTTAACAATGAAAACCATAAACGAATACATTCACTCTTCAAAATTATGCACAACCTTATTACCAAGTAATCTATGAAGAAGCATAATGCTATCCAAAGTCTCATCAGTGAAATGTGATTTGTGCAATTTCTTTGGAACTAGGTAAAAGCAATGATGTTGTGACATACATTTTTCTCATCAGTGAAGTGTTAATGTGCCATCGTAGTGTCCATGTCTATAAAAATATCTCTTTGAGGTAATCTAAGAGTTACACCAAGAGATTCCACATCCAATTTAGCTAACCCTATCATCTAATGTTCATACTTATCTTTTATGGGTATCATAATGTTTCATGCACTCTAAAACAAGGTTTGTACATTGGATGGATATGGGAAAACCTGTTTCTTGCATGAGTCTGTTAACCACTACCTTTTGTGAAATTTGAGACCTATTTCAAAAGGACAAGGTTGTGTTGGTAAATATATTTGTCACTGTAGATTTTAATGTGACTCACTAAATGGGAAATGACAAATTTTTTGACAATTGGATAAGTTATTATTGAATAACAACTTTCCTTTGTGTTTGAGAGGGGAAGCTCCCTCATATGATGGGGTTTTTAGGGTTTTTGTGCACTTTGAACCTGCAAGTACAAAAAGGAGAAAAAGGAAAACTAACAAGAAATATTGTTTTACAAATATCCTAACAACAAACATATAGATATTGAAATGGATTTCTCAAATTTATCAATAGTTGGTTCATTATAAAAGTTAGAAACTACATTCCTGAACCTATATGTTGAATTCTAAACTAATATATGATATTGTTATAATTATGAAAGAATAGCATACCAATCCCACACACTATGAGATAGGTTACATCAACAACATTTAAATCAAGATACCAAGACAAGGTTGCATTTCCTTTTTTTGTATTGATTATAGTTTACAAAAAAAGAGAGGTTACATTTCATATAAAACATTTCTCTGATTTGATTTTACCATCTTATCCATATCAACACATCTTGATACAAATTTTACTGTTACCTACAACAAAGCATATTTACTACATATTAATTCCCATATTCTATTACAAAATTTATAATTTTTACTAATTTTTAGAGGTTCCTTCTTTCACTGTACTAGTCTAGGTCGTTCCATCATATTGGTGGCTCAATGCTTGACATGTCTTCATTGGTCCTAACAACTTCTATTATGTGGTCTTCATCATGGCCTACATAGAATATTGGCCCCCTTTTCTTCCCCAGATCTTTCTCCAATATTTCTTTATACTTCTTGTTATGCTTCCTCGGAAAGTCCAAATAATTTTTTCATAAACAAATTTTTATCCTCCTTATTAAAAGGCTAGTTCCTTGCATTTTTGAATTCTTCCCTATTTATCTTCAGTTTTTTATTTTTTTACTAGCTTGACAAATTTTCTTTTGTAAACATCCAATGTGACTATCACTTGCATTAAGACATTAAAAAATATGAGTCTTCTTACAGAATCAGTAAGTATTCTCTTATTTCCTTGGAACCACTCCTCATTCTTAGCTTTCTAAATTAACCATAAAATCTTGGTAGAAAGTAAAAATGACAAGTTTACAGTTTTATCTAATCCATCAATGAAACCCATAAAAAATTCCTTCCATCCTAATTTTCCTATATCCCCCTAACCATCCAACTTTGAACAAAAAATATACCAAACCTCCTTTTCAAAAAAACACTCAAAAAATATATGCTTGATAGACTCTAGTTTTTTACCAATTTCACAATTTTTTAAATTGTGAGTAACATATATACATAAGATTTTATGAAATACAAGCATCCATCTAAACCATGCCTTCTTCAATTCAACAATATCATTCCATAGCCATTTAAAATTGTTAATCCACTTTTTATCTTCTAACTCAAAATTATTTTATTTATATATTTGAATTTTTCCTCGTTACTAGGTAAACATTTGCAACTAGTCTTAGCTTTTACCTTATTTAAATTAGAGCCATAAAACCATTTATACCTATCTAGTTCCTCACTGCTAGTTTCCAATTGTGTTGAACACTTAACTTTCGTAAAAGCTTCTCTTAACATAGTATATGTCCTCCAATGAGACTGGGGAAAATTTAATTATGCACTTAGAGATTCACAACTATTTAACTGATGATTGTTTAAAATATCTTTAAAACATTTAATGCTCCTTTTATTCCACTATTTTTCTAAGCACCCTTGCAATAATACAAGTGGTTTCTCCTTGTGGTGTAAATTCCACCATATTGAACTAAAGACACTTATTTTGTCATCGTTACCATCTATCTCCTCACTAGTTTTTGTCAAATATCTAATTTATTCCTAGGCCTTCCAAAGGATTCTAAAAACATTGGATCCAGTTGGATTCATTGGGAAGTGACTAAACATTAGGTGATAGAGGGGAAGGTGATCCCAATACAACATTCTTTGGGGAGGCAAGTTGAATATTTTTTCTTACTAGGACCTTCCAAGGTTCACTACCCTTTAAGGTTTTAAATATCTATTTCACAGCAAGTGATACACCCTATTTTCTTAGATCTTTCAGACCTAATCCCCCATCACACTTATCCAAGAAGCACCAGTCCCACCTTATTGTTGCCTTTATCTTTTACCCTTCCCATCCGACCATAAAAGCTACCTAATTTTATTTTGAATATCATTAACTTGGTAACTATTTTAATAGCCACACAGAAGAATAGTATAAGTTATAAGAGGATAGTTTTTTTTGGCATACATGAATCCTCCTAGAGAGGTAATTCTTATTCCATCTATTAATTTTTTTATCTTGTGTTTCTTTAATCCAAAGCCACATATCTTTCAAACAAGGATTGATAGCAAACAAAATACCCAAATACCTCACCTGCTTACTTGGACCCTCCATTGGTATATCCATATTTGGAGAACCATTATGGGGGAGGTGCTCTCTCAACATAGAATAATGGAATTTTCCTTGGAAATTTTTTTTCTAGATGCTAGAGAAAAAATATTCAACTTATGCATTAAATTTTCAAAATTTCTCTCTTCAAGCTGGATAAATAATGCAGTGTCATCTACAAATTAGATATTTAATAAATACTCTTCATTAGGTAGGGTTAATCCTTTATTCCTGGGACTTTCAATTTCCTCTCTTAAAAGATAATAAATAGCCTTTGAGGCTATCACAAATAGTGTTGGGGCAAGAGGACACCCTTGTCTTATTGGCCTTTGTAATGAGATTTTTTTTTAAAGTGACCCATTTATATCCATTTGTGTCACTGCATCATTCATCAATGTTTTAACCATCTAAAAAAACTCACTTGGAAATCCAAATGTCTCAAGTATCATCAATACAAAAGCCCACTCAATTGTGGCATAAGCCTTCTCAAAATCTAACAAGAGAATACCTATATTTTGGTTGGATCTTTTTTCCCAATCCATAGCTTCCCAGCTAGTTAGAAGATTTTCAAGAATGTATTTTCCTTTGATAAAACTTGTTTAGGTATTACTAATGATGGAGGGAAGGATATCTACAACTCTTAATGCTAATATTTTAGCAATAATTTTATATGAGAAATTTAGTAAGGTGATAGGTCTCCAATTTTTAACTAATATTTTTTCCCCTTCCTTAGGTAGTAGTTTTATAATACCATTGTTGATATTTTCACCAAGTGATCCTTTTTGTATGGCTTTAGTGTAGACTTGTAGCAAGTCTTCACTAACCCATTTTATGTTTACCTTATAGAATTCAACCAATAGTCCACCAACCCATGGGGGTTTATCATTATTGAGGACCTAGATTGCTTTCTCTATCTCAAGTTTTGTTACCTCCTTTTTTAGGTTTTCTACATTTTCTTTGGTTAAATTTGTTTATATGAGAAATAGTTTAAAAAAAGATATTACATCGGATGGAGTTGTTTCCCCCTTGAGTCTTAGAGAGGATTGCATGCCATCATAGGACAAAATTATATAGATCAAGCTACAATTCAAAACACTATAAGATTGATAGCCAAGCTAAAACTAATTTCAAGCTCCTATAGCATTGTTACTACATTCTACATTATCAACATCATAAGCCCCAATAGGAGGAAAAATCTAGTTAGGATCCATGTTTATGATAGCAGGAGTATCAATGTCCATTTCTTTGGGATGGTCTCCATTCAAATCTTCTTTTCTCATCTTCCTCTCTTGCAAATATTTGTTTAGAAAATCCAACTCCTCTTGATTCAGTTTATTCCTCCCTCGAGGAAAGAAATGAGCTGATGTAATATCATATTTGTAAATTAGCATGACTTCTTCCTTTAGCAGGATCATGAAGTGGTCTTTTGGGATCTCCATAGCAGTTGATACATATAACATAATATTCAAGAAGATGATTTCACTATTAAACTCAATAAGATTCCTTCTTTTGATCTAAAAAAACTCTTCATTCCTCTTATTCCATAGAAACCACAAAACTTCATTTAACAAAACAAGCCAAAACTTATTCAAAGTTTCATCAAATATTTCAACATAGCCAGCAATAATCCCATCCCAAGAAAAACCAATGTCATCATTCCAATTCATAAGGGGGCCAAAAATCAAAGACCAAATAGCAATATAATATTGACAATCAAAAAATAAATGTTCAAATGTTTTAGGAATAGAACAACATTCACAAGTTCTACTAGGAAATCCATAATTATGCAAAACTTGACCAACAACAAGCTTTTTCAAAATCAGCAGCCAACAAAAACAATTTTTTTTGGTTCAACATTATTGTGCCAAAGATGTGCAAAAATTTTGGTCCATTTTATGGTAGGCTAGGTCAAGTGTCGAGATGAATTCAACCAATCATAAACCTCTCCTAAGCAAAAAATCATCCTATATATATTCTTAACAGAGACTTAAAACAATTTAGATCCATCTACCCATTTTATCTTGTCCAAAGCATCTGAATCAAACACTGCAAACCCAAGAAACGAGTTTCCCAAACAATTATAGATCATGGTATATGCATTTTTTTGAGGAGGCGATAGACCATACTTAGTGCACAACTTCTCCCAAGAACCCAAGCAATCATCTATCTACAAGTCATGTAGAACACTAATCCCTCGATAATACCAATTTTTTGGAAAGCAACCTTGAGAAAGAGCCAATGGCTTCCCATTCAGGCCAACATTCCACCATAAGGATATGTTGGGCACAAACTAGGAAGAGGAACAATTCAATGCTTCGCCACCAGATAGAAAATGTCAAACCTAGGTCGAAGCTTTCCATAGAGAGGCAAAGATAGTAGAGCCAAAAATGCTAACCTCAAATTGACCAAAAATGATATCATACAAATGTAGATTTTGTCATTGATTGCCCTTCTTTGATTTGGACAATGTTAGATTGTGCCTAACAAAAAATTTCCAGGGTTCATCACCCTCTAAGGCCTTGAAAATCCATTTTGAGGCTAAAGAAATCCCTTGGATCTAGAGATCTTTTAGGCCTAGTCCATCCTATTTTTTTAGGAAGACAACACCATTTCTAGTTCACATTATATCTCTTCTTGTTACCCTTGCCATCAAACCATAAAAGTTCCTTGAGAATCTTACGAAGCTTACTAAAATGGATATTAGCAAACAACTAGGCCAAGGAGTGGTACACAACACGAGAAGCTATGACCTTTTGCACAAATTTTAGTTTTCCAATAAGAGAGAGCAGTTGGGTTTGCCACTTTTGATGCTTCTTCTCAACTTTCTAAAAAATCCAATCCTACATGTTTTAAAGTGAGGGATAAACAGAAAAAGGGATACCCAGGTATCTCACAATTTTTTAAGGGTTGGACTAGCCCCATCCCTTGTTCATTAGCTAGCTAGGAGGCTCATGGTCCCATCCAATTACAGTGGATCTATGAGGGGCAATCTTAGACCCATATGCATCACAAAATATTTCTATCATTTTCATAGTATTATCAAAGTTAGCTTCATACAACTCAATAAATATGGTAGTTTCATCTACAAATTATGCATTCAGAAGTTACTCATGGTTGGGTAAGCTAATTCCACTAATTGAGGGGACTATCATATCAGATCTAAGAATATAGTGCAAGGCATCAACAGTAATAACAAATAAGGCAGCGGCTATAGGACAACCTTGCCTAATCTTCTTTGGAGAAGTATTGCATCAGTGAGCTCACCATTGAAATATGTTATTGTGGAGGAATCATTAAACATGATCTTGATCCATTTACAAAATCTAGGTGGCAAACCAAAATCCTGTAACATATCCAACACAAAGGGCCATGCAATCTTGTCATAAGCCTTTTCAAAATTAAGGAGAATCATTGCCACCTATTGTTTATCATGTTTGTCCCAATTCATCCCCTCCCAACTAGTTATAAGATTCTCAAGAATGTGCATTTCCTTAATGAAGCATGTATGAGTGTGTGAAAAAACTTTCCCAAGAATATCAGTTAATCTACCTACAAGAATTTTAGCAAGGATCTTATATGAGACATTCAAAAGGGTGATAGGTCTCCAATTATTTATGAGGGTTCTATCACCATCCTCATGGAGTATTTTAATTATCCCCTATTGATACTTTGGCCCAAGGAATTATTCTTAAAAGTATAGTTATAAATTTCTAATAGCTCAAACCCAATCCATTCAATATTGCTTTTATAAAACTCAATAGTAAGCCTATCCACACAAGGCAAATTTTCATTGGCCAATGATCTACTTGTTGAATGATGTAGTACCCTCCACTTTGCTTGATGTTTTTTAGCATGTTTTCACTTTGATAGAATTTGGTACTTTGTTTTGATGTGATCGGACATTAGAGCAATGGAGGATTTATTTTGTGATGTGATGATACATTGTATGGTGATAATTAATTTATGTCATGCTTTATGTTAGCATAGATGTTTCCTTCAGATGTTATTGCTATATATATGTTTATGGTAGATTAACTGTTATTTAATTTGTCAGTTTGATGTGATGTGTATTGGTGTGGAGAATGGAGTTGCATCACTTGCTTGCGAGTGCCCTGTGATTTCCGTGATTTTCTCCGCATAGTGTGCTTGTATAATGGATATATATATATATATGTATGTTATTTGTTTGATTGCAGGATTGCAAGTACATGACACCGACTCCACCTAGGTTACTCAGGTCTGAGCGTGTCAAGACTCAACAGAAATGTTGATTGGGAGGTAGTAACAAGGTTCATCCTAGTCTAGTCTTAAACCCAGTCACAGTATGTCGTCAGTTTTAGTCTGGTGTCTTTGGTGGTTTCGTTTGCGTTTGATTGGTTTATTTGTTATGAAAGACAAATTTTGTTAAATTAATGATAGATTAATATTCTTTTAATTTAATGTATTTAAATTAATTTTTAAATGTTGTAAATAAAAGCTTTATATTTTATTTAATTAATTAAATTAGTTTGTTTGGTTAAGTAATTTAATCACTGAGATTAAAATTATTTAATTAAATAAATTAATTAATTAATTAAAGTTATTTTAATTGTGTGAATAGATTTAATTTAAATTAATTGTTTTGTGGGAAATGGTATTTTAATTGTTAAATAAATAAATTAAATAAGGAAAAGGGAAATTGTATTTTAAAATTTGAATTTTTAATTCTTGAAATGCATTCAATTTTTGATAAGGAAGAAAGATTCACCCGAGAGGTGGTTAGAAGATATTTTCTTCTTGACATGTGTGGTAGTTAAATTAATTGCTTCTTGTTGAGGATTCTCTCGGAAGATATTATGTGTTTTGGGGAAACAGGAAATTACTTCACGGGAAATGAAAAGAACAGGGTTCTGCTAAAAAAATATTGATTTGTGTAATTTTGTGACTTCCTCTGTGATTTGCAAAATATTTCTGGAAGTAGTCTTGGAATTGTCTCTGTTTAGTATTTGTTTTCTTCTGGATATTGGTTTTCTGGAGGAGCTTTGGAGGATTGCACGCAACAGGCAAACAAAGTTTCTCTTCTACAGCCAAGTATTATTTTCAAAGCTTCAGGAGTACAGGTATTTTCCTGTGTATTTAAATTTGTCTACTTTGGAAAAGATTGTCTGTGTAAATAAATTTTATATTACCTGTAGAAGAAATTTTATTTTGTTAAAATCCTTGTTCTTCTCGGGAAAAATTGTTTACTATAATCTTTCTGTAAGGATTTGTTGATTTCTATGTAAATTTCAAGAAAACATGGATATGTAGAGAAATCAGGGAAAAAAAGAAAGAAGAGATTCAAAAGAAAACATCTGTAGATTTGTTACAGTCTCTGTAGAAATAGTTAAGTAAATAAATTGTGAAGGAAATCATTTGTTTGGAAAATGAAATAGAAACCCTTTGTGTTTAAATTAGAACGTGATAGGGGAAAATACTATTAAATTTCTCAAATTTCCATTGAAAAACTCTGTAGAAATTTATTGCTTGATTGAAGTATTTTAACTTTTATTTTATTATGAATATATATATATATATATATATATTTCATATATAAATTGGATTATGTAATTTTTGTGGAGAAACGTCGTACAGGCGAATTTGATGAATTAAAATAAATAATGGAAAATTTCAACGAACGAATTTTAGAAGAAATCGTCGTTTTTTAAAAAAATTATGAGAAAATGTAGTAAAATTTCGCAGCACTTTGGGTGGGGCTACCCACGGCCGACCCCACAAAGGAGTCGACAGTGAGGGCCGAGCCCAACGTTGCCCTCACAGGCAGCGTTCGGCTCTGCCTCCCATAGCCGAGCCCTATGGGGAGGGCTGCAATGGTAGCCCCACCCACCGCTGAGCCCTGTGGGGCGGGCTGCGAAGGCAGCCCTACCCACAGCCGCGGCCTACAGACGGTTAGGGCTTTAAGCCTTAACATTTATTTTTCTAAGTTATGCAATTTTATATATTTTTTGTTTTTAAATATTTAGAATTAATAAATATATAATATTTATAATTATATATTTATTTAATGTTAAGGAAATTTGAAAGTATATATATGTTATTAATGGGATATTTAAAAATAGTTTATTAAATATTTAGATATAGATATTTAAATAATTAATTTACTATGACAAAGTTATTTTGTGTGTAAATTAAATTGATTTCTTGAGCTTATATTGATTTCATTATAATATATGTTTATGAAATTGG
Source organism: Sequoia sempervirens (assembly GCA_007258455.2). Lineage (NCBI taxonomy): Eukaryota > Viridiplantae > Streptophyta > Pinopsida > Cupressales > Cupressaceae > Sequoia > Sequoia sempervirens. The sequence continues at coordinate 162,428 of VDFB02259066.1, forward strand.
GATAATTATAGATTTGATTTTCATATTAAATGGAAGATAAATTATGTATCAGTTGATTAATTTCATACTTCAAGTTCTTGATTGACTGGATTTAGTAAATCCTAATGATAGATGTGTATTTGCTTTAAGTTGCTTTAAATTCTTATTGGGCAAATGGGGATTTTTATGTGATTTCAAGTCTTCCAGTTGTAGTCTCTTTAAGGGAGTTAAATTTTACAATGGCCTCATATATTTGAACAAACTAGGGTAGTGCACTTGGTTTTGTATGGTTAATAGACACCTGGTTTTTATGAACAGGTTGTGATGTCTATTGTGGTATATTTGGTATTATATGTTAATTTTTGTGCACTCTGCCTACCCTAGTTAGTGAACTTAGATTCCTTGTGTTATTTGTAGGGGAGTGGCTCTTTGTGAGGGCCGACACACAAAGTGGTGTCTGGGTAACTCATGTAGAGTTAGTAAATCAGAGAAAACTAAATCAACACATTGGGTATTCTAAAATATTTAACTGGATTAATTGTGCCTCACTCATGGACTTAAGAGCTAGTTCAGTCTTGAGAATGAGTCGAGAAGGCCTGGAATGGCAAAGTCGATATCTTGTTATTTTAAAAGATATTTGAATCCGCAACAGTTTGCATGAGGGGCCGGGTTTCGTAAGAGGTTGCCAGGGTAACCCAAGTTGGGGGCCGGAACCTAGGAAGAAACACCAGGGTAACCTATGCAACATTGTGATGACACTCCACCTAAAATAACAGTACCTTGTGAACTTAGCATGTTTGATTATCCTAATCTGGAAGCAATGTAACCAAAAGTTAAGTATGTACTTGTGTAGATTGGTCTATGGTTTTACTTGTGTCTAGGGTTTGTAGGTTATGTCTAGGGAACCTTATTACTATCTCCTAGCATGGGGGGTGGACCTACGGGTACCACATGGTTGGGTGGAACGTGCACCTTACTTTGTTGGGTCCCCAGTTCATGTTCGTGGCAAAGAGTGCTTCTTGGAAGAAGAGCTCGTATTTGGATATATGTACTTCCTTATTTGTATCATTGGAAATTGTATATTTGTATCTCCTCAATTGTTAATGAGGTGAACATCTGTAATATGTAATTGTAAACATTTATTTGATCTACCTCATTTGGAAAATGAGTATTGTAATGTTATTTCAAATGCAATGTATGAAAGAATCTTTTATGTACATTATGCTTTCAATGATGTGATTTAAATGTTATTCAATGTATACTTTTAAGTTTATGAAAATTAATATATATGCAATGCTAAATACTAAAGTCATCTATGGGAATTTCAAGTAGTGTGTCATCGCGTTACTTAGGGAATGTTTGCAATTAGTTAAGTAAATGTTTATACTTTTAAAAAAAAATTATTACACTTTTGTAGACAATGCAACATTCTTTAGGTTACAAGACGGGCATTACAAATGCACAAGACAACTGAGAGGGTAGGTGAATTAGTACATTAAAACATCAAACCCTCATTAATATTCAAATCCACATTAACCTTATTAGCCTTTAATATGTTAGAGTGATTTAACTTGTAAGCAAATAACAAAAACTAAAAACGTAACAACGCCATACACAACAAAACACCAGATTTACATGGAAAACCCAAGAAGGGAAAAACCACGGTGAGGATTAGCTCACAATATAAAGTAATTGCAACATTGAATACAATAGGCTCACTGTCGGAGGGCTCACTGTCAGTGGCTCACTACCAGAATAGAAAGAAGTAAGATTGTTACAATGATAAATCCATCTCAGAGCAATAAAAAGGTTCCACCACTACACCACCAATACATTTTCACTCTCTCTAAAGAATGTAGACACCTTTTTCTCACTAATTCCAGTAGTCTTAGTCATTAAAGCTCACACTGCACTTCACACTTTCCCACTTTACATCACAATTCACATCACACACTCTTCATGTGTGTATCCTCCATCAACTCAACACACATATATACCCATCGCAACCTTGAAAACATTTCACAAGGTCAAATATACACCTCAAACGTACAAATTCAAATTATTTTGGTACCAAAACATTCCCACGATGGAGAGGAATGAAGGCATACCACATTGCACCTTAACTTGGACCTAAATCCACTCATACATGTCACACCACACTTCCACAAGAATCGAATCAAATCCGCAATTAGTGTAAACACCCAAGGTCGGTTAAACCTAGGTAAACACCATTAAAAATTTAAGTACACACTTCCTTTTATCTAAAGACAGATTGAAAACCACACAACAATAAAACACAATCTAGAATATTCCATAAACACCCTGAAATCCAACAAATTCCTTCACAACAACTTTCACTTGAAGAACAAATTCAACCTATACACCCAATTAACTTTCCACATACAGTAACACATGAATCCAACCTTGCAGAGAACCAAACTTAGAACAGCTTAGAATGGAGAGAGATATAAGAAATTTAAGCACACCCTCAAATCCACAAGACCAAAAACCAAAATACAGAGAAATGTTGAGCAAAACCATTTCTCCCAGACAACATTGCTTTCACAGTTCACACACTAGTGAACACAACTTTCTCTACACAATGATCTAGGATAAGAAACTCTAGACATAATACCTCTAAACACCTCTGATCAATATATCCAAACTACATAAGTAGATCTTCAATAAGGAAGAAATGTAGAGCAAAAACCAGAACACTACTATGATACACTAAACATTCTTTACCATAATGGCTGCTCTTTTATTCAAATATTCTCAAAAGCACTTGGAAACCAAACACCAAAAACACATTCTCACCATCTATAACACTTCCTTATCACAACCAAACCAACTGCAATACAACAACTCAACCACACACATGCTTATCAAGGCAACATTAGAGGCTGACACCAGTGATACTACTAATGATAACGCAATGCGACAAATCAAAGCATATCCATAGGTTGACACCAATGCAACAATATACACATGTTGACATCAATGACAACATAAAATGTACAGACTTCCAACAATCTCCCCCTTTTTAATTTATGGTAACACATGACATGAAAAACCACCAACAAAAAAATCAACAACTTTGATCACCAACACATACTGCACAATAGTGCACACTGCTCCCCCTTACACAAACATCTATCCTTTTCAACACTTTCTCTTTCTCCCCTTACTACATAAGGTTTTTTGATTAAATCTCTCCCCATTTTACATCAATAGCAAAGGGAAACATTCCCTTTGACATCAATCATACATGTATCTTCTCTACAACTTTCTTTTCTTCTACTGCACTATGTTTTCTTTACACCTTTGCACACTCCCCCTTAGCAGTACATAACATACTACACCAACTAGAAACTATTACACATATCATTTTGCATGGATAATAAAGGAAAATACCTGCATACCATACAATTACAACACTTACCCCCCTAATCACAACAACCATCAATGCCACTACCTACTCCTTTTGAGAGGTAGCCACTAACATTAGTCCAAAAAAAGGAATAAATCTTGAAATCCACTAGACTAATGCATATCTTTATGCATCCAGTTGAAAGGAGGGGCAATAACCCCTAACTTATCCTCGAGATACTCAAAATTATCCTTAGGAAGAGACTTTTTGAAGATATATGCAACTTGATCCTTTGTAGGCACATACTCCAACTTCACCTCATTCTCTACAACCTTCTCTCTCAAAAAGTGATATCAGATTGCAATACGCTTTGCACTTGAATGCATTACTAGATTCTAAGAAATGTTAATAGCATTTGTATTATAACAAAAGATAGAAATAGGTTCATCATATGCCACTCTTATATTCTTTAAAGTCTTCCTCATCCATAACACTTGTGTGCAACAAGATGCGGCCACAATGTATTTTGCTTTTGCAGTAGACAATGACATTGAATCCTACTTTTTTCTTAGCCAAGACACCAACTTTTTTCCAAGAAAGAATGCACCACCACTTTTACTTTTCTATCATCCATACAACCTACCCAATTTTCATATATATAAGCACTCAAAGAGAAATCACTATCCTTTGTATACCATAAGTCATGTTTCAGAGTGCCCTTCAAGTATCTAAATATTCTCTTCACTACTACCACATGTGATTCTCTAGGATATTCTTGAAATATAGCCACAAGAAAAATTGCATGCATGATATATGGTCTAGTAGCAGTTAGATACAACAATCCTCCAATCATTTGTTTGTACTTGCTCTGATTAGCCTTAGGATGTTCATCATTCTTGCTTAACTTGAAACCAATAACCATAGGAGTACATACCAATTTAGAGTCTTCAATTCCAAACTTCTTCAGCATTTCCTTGACATATTTAGATTGTGAAATGAATATGCCTTTTTATATCTTATTGATTTGTAGTCCAAGGAAGAAATTCATCTGCCCAAACATTGACATTTCAAACTCATTCTGCATATATTCTGCAAATCTCTTGCACATTGTTTTATTACCTCCAAAAATTATATCAACTTATACAACCACAATCAAGATTTGATATTTTTTAACCTTAATAAAAAGATTTCTATCTACGAAACCTTTGTTGAATCCTTACTACAACAAGTACCTATCCAATCTTGTATACCAAGATCTAGGAGCTTGCTTGAGTCCATACAATGCCTTCTTTAGTTTACAAACCATATTAGAGTTATCTGATAACTGAAATCCTTCTGGTTTTTCAATATAAACTTCTTCTTCTATCTCACTAATTAGAAATGAAAACTTCACCTCCAACTAATATACTTTGAAATCCTTGTGTGCTACAAAAGCCAAAAATATCCTAATAGCTTCCATTCTTTCCACTAGAGTAAATGTCTCCTCAAAGTCTATTCCTTCCACTTGTTAGTAACCTTTATGCACAAGCCTTGCCTTATTCCTAACTTCTCCATTCTCATTCAACTTATTTTGGAATACCCACTTAGTTTCAATCACATTCTTGTTTGTTGGTCTTGGGACAAGTTCCCAAGTCTGATTTTTCTCAATCTGCATTAGTTCTTCTTCCATAGCCTTGATCCAATATTCATCTTTACATGCTTTACCCACTATTTTAGGTTCAACTTCAGAAACTAAACATAATTTCACTTTTTCTTTTGTCATAGAATCCTTTCTTCTTATCAATACACCTATTCTTTTGTCACCAATGATCAGATCTTTAGAATGATTCTTCTACACATACTTAGGGGTCTTAGGGATCCTTCTGGAAGCTTCTTCCTCTTCAACCTGTACGTCAATTTCCTTACCTTTATCTATTTCTTCTTCCTTGCAAAAGGACTCATCTGATTCATATTCGTCTATCATCACTGAACTTTTATGTAGATCTTCATCCACCTTGACACTTGCACTTTCAACAATTTTTTTCAGCCTTTTATTGTAGCATCGGTAAGCTTTTATTTTTTTAGAATATCCAAGGAAGATTCCTTCATCATATCTTGCATAAAACTTTCCTAAGTTTTATTCATCTCTCTTGATATATCATTTTCTTCCAAACACTGAAATATTTGACAATAGGATTCATTCCATACCACAACTCATAGGGAGTCTTTGAACTGTGTGTGTCTTTCCTATGCTTTGTTAAGTATGTAGAATATGGTATGAATTGCTTCTCTCTAGTAGACCTTTGGTAGGTTTTCTTCTTTCATCATTGTTCTTGCTACTTCCTGAATAGTCCTATTCTTCCTTTCAACCACTCCATTTTGTTGAGGAGTCCTAGGGGCTAAAAATGCCTCTTTATTCCTTAAACTTCATATAAACTGTTAAAATCAATGGAGGTGAATTCTCCATCCTTGTCAAATCTTAAAAATTTATTTTCATGTCTATTTCATTCTCAACCATAGCTTTCAATTCCTTAAAATTATCTAGAGCTTCTAATTTTTCTTTGAGAAAAGTTACCCAAGTCATTCTAGAATAATCATCAATCAACAACATGAAATACCTATCACCTTGAAAACTTCTTATTCTAGTAGGTCCACAGGTTTTTTATGCACCAAATCCAAAGGACCAGTAGTAGATTTATCTTTGATTTTGAAACTCTTTCCAACTTGCTTCCCAATCTGACATTCCTTGCAAACAATAATGATAGGCTTTGTAATCTTTGGCAGATTTCTCATAGCTTGAATTGAATTGATCCTTACTAGGCTAACAAAATTGATGTGACACATTCTTCTATTCCATAGCCAAATTTCATTAATTTGAGTCATAAAGCAGATACCATTAGCACCTTTAAGCTGATAAACATTTCCATTTTCCTTCCTGCAGCAACCAGAGTTTTGAAGCCTTTTCTGATCTCACAACCATCATCCTGAAACACAAGGTTATATCCTTTGCTACACATTTGTCCTACACTCAAAAGGTTATGTTGGAGACCCTTAACATAAAGAACAACATCTATATTATGCTTTCCATCAAAACTGGTTGAACCTTTTCCCCCTATCTTAGCACGAATTTCTCAAGTTTAACAAACTTACTCTTATCACCAATCATGTGATTTGAGCATCCACTATCAATGATCTAGTTATTCTTCTCTTCTCTAGCATGAAAGGCAGTCACCATTGCTCCTTCAATATTATGACTTGTTTCCGGAGCACTTTCCTTCATATATCTCTCAGAGTTAGCAAAATTAGTTCCATCATTTAGAGTCATGAGCAAGAATACATTATCCTCATCGTCAAGGTAATAAAATTCATCATCAAATATACTAGCATCTTCTTTAACATAATAACTTCTCTTAATTGATTTACCTTTGTTTTGCTTATATTTATCTTTTGAATCTTTGACAGGACATCTTTAAGCATAATGACCAATATTTCAACAACTGAAACATTTGAAAGGTAACTTACCTTTGTATTTTCTAATGCCCTTTTTTAATCTCCTTGCAAAGTTTGCTTCTACATCATCAACATCATCTGGATCTAATTCCTCATTATTTTCATCTTTTCCAACTTTAAAAGAAGATTCATTCTTTGAATCTCTTGGACCAAACTCTCTCAATTCAAAAGCAATTAAAGCACCAAACGACATATCTCTAGAATATAGATCTAAATTATGAACTTCTTCAATAGCAAAAAAAATATGACTATCAGACTCAAGAATAGTTCTTAGTATCTTCTTTACCACTTCATCTTCTTCAAGTTTTCCACCAAGTCCTCTGATGGAATTGACAACTTCATCCACTTTATGCATGTAGCTTGTAATATATTCATCCTCTGACATCCACAAGGTTTCAAATTTTATCTTTAGGTTCTGCATCTTAGATTGCTTGACCTTATCATCTCCTTCATAGATACTTTCCAGCTTCTTCTAGATCTCACTAGCAGATTTAAGATTCATAAGTTTCACAAGTTCAGTATTAGAAATACCACTCAAAATGGCATACCTTGATTTCCCATTGTTCTCATAGGCCTTGATATCATCATCAGTGCTCGAACCATTTGTAGGCACAATATATCCAGATTCAACAAACTTCCAAACTCCAAATCCTAGTGAAACAAGGAAGTTGTTCATCCCGGTCTTCCAGAATCCATAAAATAGACGAGCCTCCTTCTTGTGCACCATCCCAAATCTACCTCAAGTGGTTAATATTTTTCCTCCAAGGAACCTTGCTTTGTTACCAATTGTTGAATGTACAAGACAAAAAAGAGGGGGGTGAATAAATTGTATATTAAAATATCAAACCCCCATTAATATTCAAATCCACATTAACCTTATTAGCCTTTAATCTATTAGAGTGATTTAACTTGTAAGCAAATAACAAAAATTGAAAACACAACACCATACATAGAAGAACACTAGATTTACATGGAAAACCCAAGAAGAGAAAAACCATAGTGAGGATTAACTCACAATATAAAGTAATTGGAACACTGAATACAATAAGCTCACTATCAAAGGGTTCACTGTTCAAAAGAAAGAAGGGCTCACTACTGATGGCTCACTACCAGAATAGAAAGAAGAAGAAAGAAGATTGTTACAATGAGAAATTCATCTCAAAACAACAAAAAGGTTTCACCACTAGACCACCAATACATTCACACTCTCTTTGAAGAATGTAGACACCTTTTTCTCTCTGCTTCCAGTAGTCTTAGTCATTAAATCTCACACTACACATCATAATTCACATCAAACACTCTTCATTCATGCATCCTCCATCAACTCAACACGCATATATACCCATCGCAACCTTGAAAATAATTCACAAGGTCATCTATGTACCTCAAATGTGCAAATTCAAATTAGGTCAGCACCAAAAAATTCTCATGGTGGAGAGGAAAGAAGGAAAACTACATCACACCTTAACTCAAACCTAAATCCACTCATGCATGTCACGCCATGCTTCCACAAGCACTGAAGTAAATCCACAATTAGTGTAAACACCCAAGGTTGACCGAACATGTGTAAACACCATTAAACATTTAATTAAATGCTTCCTTTGATCCAAAGATGACTTGTGAACCACACACAACACTCAAACACAATCTATAATATTCCATAAACACCCTAAAATCCAACAAATTCCTTCACAACAACTTTCACCTAAAGAAAAAATTCATCTTGTACACCCAATTAACTTTCCACATACTCTAACACATGAATCCAACCTTGCAAAGCACCAAACTTTGAATAACTTAGACTACAAATGGATATGAGAAATGTAAGCACACCCTCATATTTGCAAGACTAGAAACCAAACTGTAGAGAAATGCAGAGCAAAACCATTTCTCCCAGACAAGACTACTTTCAAATTTTACAAAACTTTCTCTGCACAATGATCCAGGACAAGAAACTCTAGATATAATACCTTTGAACACCTTTGATCAACATATCTAAACTGCATAATAAGGTCTTCAATATAAAAGAAATGCAGAGAAAAAATCGAAACACTACTCTAATACACTGAACATTCTTTACCACATTATCTCCTCTTTTATTCAAATTTTCTCAAAAGAACTTGGAAACCAAGCACCACAAACACATTCTCACCATTTGCAACACTTCCTTATCACAACCAAACCAACTACAATACAAAAACTCAACAACACACATGCTTATCAAGGTAACACTAGAGGTCGACACCAATGAGACTACTAATGACAACATAATGTGACAAATCAAAGCATCTCCATAGTTTGACATTAATGCAACAACATAGACCTATTGACATTAATGAAAACAAAAACTGCATAGACTTCCAACACTAATGGTACTTTCAATTTCTTGCAAGGAGAGATCTTTCTCTAGCATCTTAGCATCCTCTTCACCAACTTTCTTAGGTATCATCTTAAGACAAAAGTCTCTAGCTTCCCTATTTTTATTATTTTTATTAGTAGAAAATAATTATTGAAAGGAGTAGAAAGAAGGTTTCATAAAAGAGGGATCATCTGAGAGACTCCCATTATCTAGAATTGGACCTATATGTTCTTTTTCTTGCTTAGCCTTAATTAGCTTAAAGAAATATTTAGTTCCTCTGTCACCTTCCTGTAACCAATTCATCTTTTCCCTAATCCTCTAACCCTAAAATTTATAATTCTACAAATTCCTTGAAGGGATCTAGTTTTGATAAGACTGGTTTCCAACTGAAGGTTAGGTTTTTTGTCTTGGACTTGACATTCAAGTACTAACAATTTCTGATGCGGTAGGTTATCAATCATGTTCATATCCTTAGCCTTTTTTTCCTAACAATTTGAAAGATCTTCCTCCAAGAATCAGTTAAAACATCCCACCTTTGAAGAGGATCAAGGTTCCTATTAAGGGACTTGGTTAGAATTGTGACAAATCTAATTCCACCAAGGCAATTAGGGCCATTATGCAAAGAGAAATTCAACTTGAAAGAAGAGGGCCTCTACTGAGAGGAGGGTGGATTGGTGAGGTAAAATTTTACATTAGTCACAATGGGAGAGTGGTTATACATAGATGTAGGAATCACCACAACAACATTTTCATCCTAAGCACCAAAAAATATGAAATGCTTCCTATCTCCATAGAATCTATCCAAATGATAATGATCCTTTTATTTAGAGATTGATTATTATACCATGTAAACTAGATTGAATGGGAAGACACCTTACTTTTCTCCAAAGGGTCACACTTATTGAGAGTCCTCTTTATTCTAGACCAAAAGTATAATTCATCACCTTTCCATAAAAGATATTTACCCCCTTTCTTATCAGTTTTCTTTTCAATCATGTTAAAGTCCCTAGTACAAATCCAAAGAATTTTAGGAAGGTTAGTGGTCATCTAATTCCATAGGTCAACCCTTTATCTGTATTTATTTGAGGCATAGAGGGATAAAATCCCCAGAACATCTAATCCATATTTCAATGAGATCCATACAAGTCTATTGCATGGACAAAAACCCCATTGAGAAATATATTGGTTCCTTTTAGGATGAACAAGAATAGAAGTATCACCTTTACCCTTCTCATGCTCAGTACAAATTATTTTTTCATTCTTCCATATAAATTTTAACATAGTCCTAGCTTGAAATCTAGGCACCTTTATCTCTTGCAACAACAAAGTCCAAATGTTGCTTATTATTGCAAAAAGCTCTAACCACATACTTCCTATCCATTGACTCCAAACCCCTCACATTCTAGCTACAGATCTTAAAGTTCATTTAGGTTTAGGGGGAGGATTATTATTCTAATTTTTATACAATCTATCAAAACACTTAGGCATCTTATCTTTTTTTCCTTTTTTACTCACTTTTTTCTCAAAACCAAAGTTAGAAGAAGTTGGTCTATCAATAATTTTCCACTTTTTATTATCATCTCCCTTTAAGGGTGAACTTTTAAAGGGGAGAGGATTGTTAGCCTCAGGACCACCAAATAAGGAATTATAACATGAAACAACCACCTCCTTTCCATACGCATCATACCCATAATTGATGGTAAATTTTTCACTAAGAGGTTCCATAATTCCACCCTCCTCAAAGAGGTTCATAATTTGTCTAATTTTCTAAGCCTTAGATTTAATTGATTCCAGGGAAATTTGTTGAGCATTCTTCTTATGGCCCTCAATATCTGAAATACTTTCAGTGGAGCACCAGCAAAGGACTATTTTGTTTTTCAGTTCTTTAATTTTGTTGTGCTATCATAAGGTCATGTTGACCATTATTTTAAGTGTTAGGTTTTTTTTTTTCTTTGGGAAAAGAGGGTTCAAGAGTCCAATGAGTTTAGAGGCTCACTTTGCTAAATAGTGAAAAATTGTTAAATGTCTGAAAACACAGCGGGTTTTACAAAAAGGCATTTTTAGGTCATTTAAGCCTCGACCCAAGAACCTAAATTGTTGGGAAGGCATATTTAAGGCATTCCACGACCTTTTTGGTTGGTTAGAAGTTCTTTGTACGGACTGTTTTTCCAGAAATTAAAGAAAACAACTTTCTTGTCTTATTTTCTGTGTTTTTCTGTTCTTGTTTGCAAGACAGCAGTTAAATGAATTAAAAGAGGCATTTTGTAAGTTTTTTTAGCATGTAGAGAAGCCTCTAGAAGTTTATTTGGCATTTGATAGCTGTTCCATCAGTTTCATCCATTCTTGTAAATTCTGTGTTTTATTTCCTTATTTGTTGTTTTGACAGGAACTGTGTAAAAATGGAGTTCTAGGCTGCATTCCCTCCGTACCTGGAAGTATGGAATTGTTGGGAACGTGGTCAGGCTCCATATATGTACATATTTTAGTGGTAGGTGTTAGGTTTTCTTTTGAATGGGTGAGTTATGAGAAAGCCTTGCCCCAGCTGCAGCCAGAAGAGTCTGATCAGGCACCGCAACAACAAGTGGATAACTGGTAAGGAGAAAATATTTTTGAAAAATTATTTTTGGAGAATTTAGGGGAAGGTCTTGGCCACGTGTGGTACCAAGGAGGAGATCCCAACAATCCGTTTAGGAGGAGAACTTTTCACCAGTCCTAAAACTGGTTCTGGACAGTTAAAAACCCTAGATTTCTGGGTAGTGTTTGCATGAGGGCAAAGAACAGCTTGGACAGAGCCAAGACCCTAGAAATCTTGAAGCTGTAGACAAGGGAAACACATTTCCTAAGCCAAGAACCATGTTTCTTTGGTGGGTTTAGGAGGGAAAAGCAATTTACCCCTGTTCAGAGACCAAATAGTGGCTCAAGGCTAAACCTATGGAATAGGCTTCATGCAAGTGTTGGTAGGTTGGAGTCTAAGTGAAGTTTCAGGAACCCTAGGGGGTTGTTTTGGAGCTTTGGAAAACATTCCCTCACCCCTGCAAGATTCATTCATGTATTGAGGGAGGATTAGTCTTTTGGATGCATAAAAGGCTAAGGAAGAAAGGAGTCAGAGCACCAAGATTTGGCTTGGTAGTTGCAAACTTGACAAGGTAGTGAGGTTGGCAGGAGAACCAGGGGAACTTAGAAAAGGTAGAGTTCCTATAGGTTAGGGTGGAACAGAAATTTCACCAAGGAGGTCTATGACAAGGCCTAGTGAGGAATCTGTGATTGCTTCCTGCAGCACCTGAAAACAGTGTGACTGATTCCTGCAGCTTCCAGGAATCTGTGATTGCTTCTTGCAGCCTCCCTATCATTTCTAGGATGAGATTAGAGTTGGTGACTATATTTCCTTTAGCCATCCCAACATCTGTCTATTTCACAATTTTCCTTATCGGTTTTGCTTTGGCTTGAATGGAATCCAAAGTCAAGGTTTGTTCATTCAAAGAACCATGGGGAGGTACTTTTCTACTTAGATGAAGCTCTTGGGGAAGACTTAGGGGGAGACATGTGCTTAGCACAAACAACCTCCACATCACCATCAAAAAAATAATTCTAAAGAGGCAGATTCAAGTTTTCTAAAACTGGTGAGGAAACATTTCCAATCTTATTATTTTGGGGGACTCTAGTGCCTTCATGATCACCAAATAAAGTTTCCACTTTTTGTACCGTTTTATCCCCCATAGCTTATGGGGCATCAACCCCATTCTTATTTTCAATTGGCTTGAAATCCCATTTTGAGTTAACCCTAGCCAAAGGATAGTCTTTCCCAAGGTGTCCATTTAATTGTTTACAAAAAAATGAGGATTTAGGGAGTCAAGTAGCTCAATTTCACATTTAATTGTTTTGTTGTCAATTTACATTGAAACTAGGTTAGGGACTTCAACATCTGGGGATAGAGAGACAAAAAACCGTAGCATTCAAATGAGGGAGGATAACCCTCAATTCTTCAATTTACATTACATTGCCAACTAGTTTCAAAATGTTAGGAACAAACTTCTAGAGTTCTAGTGGAACATTCTTCTTTCAAGCTAGTTAGGACCTAACCTAGCAACTTCTTTAAAATTATCCTTTGGAGACCAAGGAAGATCTCTAAACATAGATTGTCCAACATTCCAATACTTTCTTAACTACTCTTTCCTGCATACCATGTTTCCTAAAGAAAACCACAAATAGACCTTTTTGAATCATCCTACAGAATGAAACATGAATACCCATCTTTTTCCCCCGAATAGAGGCAATCCAATCATCAAAGAATTTTTGAGAAGGCCGACTTGACATCTAAAAAAACAAAAACATGATAATGTTCCTTAATATTGTTTCTTCCACTTTCAAAGCCTTAAGCATATCATCATTAAGATAAATGGAGAGAATCTTATGCATGAAAGGCACCTAACCATGGTTTCCTTGTCCCCCATCTCCATCTCTAATGATGCCTCCATCTCCCACTTCATTTTCCTTGGGATCCAAAATTTTGTCTCCCATTTTAGAATCCTTGGCTAGTTGAACTCCCCCATGGTAGGCAACAAAGGCAATAGAAGGAAGCAATTTCTGACACTCTTGTTGGATGTCACAACATCCCTGTAGGTATGGTTCATGAAAGTTCCTATTTCCTTTTGATTTAAATCATTAACATTTGGATGGGTTTAATTAATACCTCTATACCACACATTTCCCTACTTCCCTTGGCTCCATCTCCCAAGATCCAGATGGCTCAGGAGAGGTGAAGGAGAATACAAGATGTACAGTCCCAATAAATGCAATATTAACACTCTCACAGCACAATAAGTTGAGGACTCAATCAAGGCACAAATAAATCAAAAGGGTTATTTGAAGATGGTGGGAAAAGAATTCAAAAAAACTTAAAGCACATGCCAAACACAACCTCAAACCATGAAGGCCAAGCAATAAACAATATAGACAAGAAAACTAGAACTGCAATGAAAATCAAAAGGAAGAAGAGGAACTAAGGATTGAAAGATGATGAAGAACATCAATCCAAGTTTGAAGTAGTGATCACAAAGCTCCAAGAAGCAACAATGGAAAAATGCAATTCGTCTTCCATAGAGCTCTACCACCCACCTCTCTCTTTAATGGGCCTTTGGTTAACTTTTTAGGAATTTCCCTTTTGCATTGCCCTCTAGCAACATTGGTCTACATGTTATCCCCTTCAAAGGTGAATAATGGTTTGTAGAAATCATAGAACTAATCTATTATTTCTTCTTGAACACTTACCACTCTATTTTCTATCTAGATTGTCTTTATTCTTTCAAAATTGTTTTTCTCTTTTAGGGTTCTAAAGAATAATTTTGAACCTCTGTCACCACTATTTAGCCAACTCATTTTGGCCCTTACCTTTTTCCCCTGAATCTTGTTTCTTTGAAATTTTCTCAAAACATTTTTTATGTGATTTAGTTCCTCATTTAAACTTTCCTTTTTTTGGGTCTTTTTGCAATTTTGATTCCAGTTTGAACAACTTTTCCTGTAGAGGATTTTCATATCTCTTGATATTCAATTTTTTTATCTTTCCAATAGTTTTAAAAATAGTTCTTCAACCTTTAATATGTATTTCCCATCTTTCTATTGCAGACTTATCTTTTAGCACATATTTGTTTATTTCTCTAAATGTATAGATTGCATCATTGCAATCTTCATCCTTTAGCAAGCAAGTATTTAGCATAATTTTTTCATCCTTCTTAGATTCTTTTAGATTTTCTTTTCCTATTATGATATTCACATTTATGGGGTTATGACCTTATAAGGTGTAAGGATGCATATTAACCATATATCCTCCTTTAGTTAAGTCAAAATTGAAGAAATCTCTATTTGCATAAAATCTATCTAACCTAGAGTAGATTCTTTTTTTTTCCTTTATGGTAATTGTGCCATGTAAACCAAATTCTTTTGCTTTCTTTTTTCATCCCTTCTATTAGGTCATAAATATTGAGTCTTTTTTTCATTTTATACCAAAATTACTTTTCTTCACCTTTCTATCCCATGTCTATTCCACCATATTTATCCTCGTTGTTTTCTATCATATTAAAATATCCACCTATTATCCATGGTAAGTAGTGTATGGTATACAATTAATTCCATAGATCTATCCTCTCTCTATAGTAATTTGAAGCATAAACTAAGCATTGACCAAATTTATTATTATCTTTTCCTAAAATTAACCAAACAACTCTATTGCAAGGTGATACCCCATGTTCAATTACATTGTTAGTCCATTTTTTAGAAAGAAGAATGACAAAGCCCCCTTTTCCTCTTGAATGCTTAGTGTAATATTGAGTTGAATCTTTTGAAATAAAACTTAAGGTTGGTTTTGAGGTAAAAATTAACTGCCTTAACCTCCTGCAAAAAAACTATATCCTTACCTAGGTTATGATTTAAAAATCTACTAACATATTTTCTATCTAGGGACTCTAGTCCCCTTACATTCCAACTTAAGTAATTAAGTATCATTTGATTCCATTTTTGTGGTTCCTCTTCACATTTCTTAAAATTTTCAAATCATTTGAGAAGTTTCCATTCCTTTTCTTTCTTTTTTGCATAGATATCTCCTAAGAATTTCCTATTTTGTCTTCTTTTTTTCTCATTTTTGATTTGATTGATTCATTTCCTCTAGTGAGATCATTTTCTTCATTAGGTATTGTTGCTCCCTTCTGTTGGGGATCCATTCACTCCTGGTAAACCCCTTCCCCCATGTGAGCTCTTCATTTGATTTATTCTCAGTGACCCCTTTTTGACCAATCCCAAATTCCTTTTTGGCTAGTTCCTCTTTTTAAATATTTATCCAATTCTATTTTACTAATTATTTCTTCTTTTCCATGACTAGGATTGCACTGGAGGGTCAGATTTGGATAGATATTACTATTATCACATTGATTTTTCTCCAATTTGTTCTAATTTACATTCTTACTCTCTCTATTACTCCCTCGATTATCCTTGTCTAAGGAAAATCATTGAGCAGGTGTCTCCTGCTCAATGTTTGTCTTAGACAATATGGGGCTTTCATTTCTATTCTTCTGATGATCTTCTAAATTACTAAAATTTACTTTGACATTCTCTTTATTTCTCTCTCTATTATCCTTGTCTAAGGCCAATTTTTTAGCAGGTGTAGCCTGCTCAATATTGGTCTTAGACAAAAGAAGTAATTTGGGGCTCCTTAACTTTTTGTAAGGCCCCACCTTATATGCAACTAATACAACCCTAATGTACTATGTGTATTCTATTGATTACTAGTGAATCACATTGGAGATGATGAATGAAGTGTATTATATTAAAAAATATATTTGGACTCTCTAATACATCAAAACGAGAACATGTTTATATAGCAAAATGGAATTGTTGGATTCTAAATTATTTCAAGAAGGCAAATAATTAACCCCCGTATCTTATATTGTGTTTTATAATTAAGGATTTCTATCTAAGTTAAATAATCATACTTTGAATCTCTAGCTTCTTAAATTTTCATCTTATAGAATTATGACAATTTATTTAGCGATATGTAAATTGAAAGATGAATATCTAGTCTAGCTAGGGCTAATATGTTATGGTGGGAATGATTATGATTTACATATCACAATTGCAATGAAATAGTTGGTTCAATATGAAGTTAGGAGGGATATTGGAGTTAGATCTTACTTGACGAATACTAATGGGTTTTATGTCTCATAAGGTGGATACTAGTAGTGAGTGTGACTAGAAGATTTACAACTCGTGAATGATGGAACACAAAGGTTGGTTGACTACAACTTGGTATGCATGGATGAAACATCGATCAAGTGTGGTAAGACCACAAGTTTGGTAGAGGTGAGTATAACATATCCTAGATTTAATTGAGTTGTAATCAACAATAATGAATAATCAGGTTGTAAACCCTTGTAATAAAAAAAAGGGGCAACTAGTGTTAGAGTGAATGTGTTTTAGGGCCTAATATTTGAGGTTGTGTGTTAAGATGTTTGTGAGGGTAGTTAGGAGGGTGAGTGGGAAATTAGGAGTTGCAAACACTTAATTAGAGTTGAAATTGGGATGCATTCTTTATGGTGGTTTTAAAAGAGGTTGAAAAGCCAATTTTTAAGTGGTCACATGTTTTATTAGGTCCTAGGATAGGTACCTAAGGGTTGGGGACTTAATTATGGCATATTTGACCATTTCCAAGATATGACCCTCATTTATTGCCCTTTTTGAAAAGTGACGGATTTAGGAGATTTGGGGAAAAGGAAAAGGTTTTGGCCTCCAAACTCAAGTATAGGATGTGACATGAAGGACGGAGTGACCAAGTACTTAATCCGCCTCTTAATCAAAATGAAAACTTTTGAGATGGAGTGGAGTACACTCCTCCTTTTCCCATCTCCCCAAATTTTCTCACACATGTGTGAGCACTTGTGGGAGATTGTGCTTGATGATTGAATGAAAGAGTGACAAGTGAAGAAAGGAAATAGAGTTGTTACCCACTTGTCCCTTTGGATTCAAAAGGATTGAAGATTGAATACCTTTATATTTTGTGGAGAAAGGAAATAGGGTTGTTACCTACTTCTCCTTTTGGATAACTCTTGTGTTATGGAGTGGAGAATGAAGAAGGTTGAAGGGAAGCAAGGAGCTCTCACAAGTAATGGAGTTGTTCAAACAGTATAGTTGTAGAGATAAGTTCTTCTCTCTTCATTACTATCTAACTAGTTTAAAAGATTTGTTGTATTATTTTGTTATTGCTTGAAAATGAGAGTCCAAGTTTGTGAGTATGTGAATGGAGGGTTTGTTTGGTGAAACAGGTGGATAGAAAATAGTGTCCATAAGCTATTCTTTTCAATCTTCATACCAAGATCATTGATAGTATTTTTTTTCTTTCTCAAAGGAATGGCTAGAGCCCTATGAGGCTTCATGATGCCATTTATAGTAGGGTGGAGAGCAAGCCTTCATTCTTGGGTATGATATTTTTTTTATTGCTAGTATTCATGTAAAAATAAAAGATTTGTATCTTGTTGAAAAGAATAAATAAATAAAATGGATGAGAGCAAGATTTTAGTTATTGCTATGTTGCTCATTGCATTTATAAATTTCCTTTGTGGTATGAAAATTTTATGCCAAAAGTTTGCATGTTATTTTAAAAGGAGAAGGAAATACTCTACAAATTTACATTTAAAGTAGTATGGAGTAAAAGAGATTTTCTTTCTTTTTCTTTTTTTTTTAAGTAGTAAAATATCATTTAAATTATACTTTATGGAAGGAGGATATTCATTTACATTACAATGGAGAATGAGATTTAGCATTCCAAAAATGAAAAAAAATGTGATTTATTAAAACATTCTTATACCCTTTGCTTAAGTTCAATTAATCCATTTTTCTTAAAGTGCATTCATTTGGAAAAATAAAGTAAATTTTCTTTGTGTTAATACCCATAAATTTTTCCATGTGTTTAATATATATTTGTTACTTAAACAAATTTTACAGAAAATGAATATATATTATATTAAATTTGATATTACTCATGTGAATATATTAACAAGTTATATTCAACATATTTTATATACATAGTAGTTTGCAACTTTAGATAAAAATAATAATAATTTATAAATTTATAAATTTAATTTATACATAAATGAAAAAAACCAGAGGATTGGGGGTGGGGACGACGACCAGGGCAGGGCCTACCATAGTGCCCTCGCTAGCCTCCCATGTGAGGGCCGAGCCCTCACAAAAATAAAAAGTCATATAAATTGTAAACTCTTGGATATGTAATGTATAGATATGTTGCCCATCTGCTATATAATAAAATGGATATGGGAATAAATCCATACTCTGCCATAATAAATCTTTGTATGTTGGGAAATGCATTTGCAACTCGACAATAAAAATAAATAAATTTATAAATAAATAGAACCTTTACAGAGGGATGTAATTATCTCTAAATATACACTTCTATATTTTATTTTAGAAGATTTAAAACGTGTAAGATTTTATTCGCATAAACCCTCTGCTATATTTAGTTGCTTAAATGGACAAAAGAAGAGATTTCCTATTTGCACTTGGAAATATAAAGATTTACATATCAAAATAAATAAGTAATCTAGAATACAATCTATTATTGGTATACAAAATAAATAATTAGAACTTTCTTCATTAGGAAAAGCATTCTTGCTTGTAACAAATAAATCTGCTCCTACAGACATAATGATAGTTCACTCATACCATTAAAATTTAAAACAAAAGAAAGAAACCCTACGCATTATAATAAATCGGGCAGATTTTCATTGTTGCACATAACTTTGAATAGACATGATGTTGTATATATATAGATATACATCAGGTAAATCAAATAAAATAGAACAGAAAATATTGTTATTCTTTGTCCCAGGAATTGCTCAGATATAGCTTTCAAAGAGGGACTGTGCATCCATCAAAGCATATTTAAAAGAAATCTTCGCAGAAAATTGTAGTTGCAAGTGCCACTGCCAGACACCACCACTATCATAGATGCATATGTACAAATTTCAATAAATTTATACCTTTTGTAAATATTTCTTTTAAAATAGAATAAAATTTGTGATTTAAGCTCCTCAAGGCCCTACAACAGTTTTCATTCAATACATATGTCAATAGAAAGTAAAATAAAAATAAATCAAAAAGTTATTGTATAAGCAAACAAACAAAAGAAAGAAGAGAGAAATAAATAAAATAACCCCTTCCTATTCCTTCACAATCGTTGCATGTTCATGTCTTCCTCCAGCCTTCAAGCCTGGAGGCTAACTTGTTTGGGTTTCAGTTGAAAATAAAGGAAGCAAAGAAGCCAATTTTTAAGGGAAAATTTATATTATTAAATATGTATGTCTTTATTCAATAGGAGCTCACCTATGAATAAATTTGTAGACACCTAAAAATGACCTAGGCCTGCAAGCTTCATTTTACCACTTTCGCCCTAGCATAATTAAGTCATTTAATTATGTCCTTGGTCCACATTCGACTATTGATTAAATAATTCATAATTATTTAATTAATTCATGTCATTTGTTTCTCCTTGATTATTAAATAAATAAATGTTATTTATTTATCTAATACGTCATTAATTATCTAAGTCTTCCTTTAATTAAATAAATTTCTTAATTTATTTAATCCCCCTTTTGTCATTTATTTCTCCATGATTATTAAATAAATAAATGTTATTTATTTATCTAATACGTCATTAATTACCTAGGTCTTCCTCTAATTAAATAAATTTCTTAATTTATTTAATTCCCCTTGGTCATTTATTTCTTCTTGGTTATTAAATAAATAAATCTTATTTATTTAATTACATCACTAGTTAAGTCCCCTTCTTTTAAAAATTAAATAGATTCTAATTTATTTAATTTTTGTCCATTTCCCACTATAATTAAATAATTATTTTAATTATTTAATTATTCATTAGCCTCTTCTCTCATCAAATTAAATAAATTTTTATATTTAATTTAGCCCACTATCTTGAATTTTGAATTAAATCATCATTTAATTCAAAATAATTCCTTTTGTCACATTCCTCCATATTTAAATAATATCTTTATTATTTAAATTATTCACTGGTCACCTAGAGTAAATAAATTTTATTATTTAATTTCTCCAACAACCTCTTTGTCTGTGCCAATCTTATCCCTTGACATCTCATTTAATTTCAGCCCTTGATTGAATTATTTTATAATTCAATCTCAACCCTTCATCTTTATCATTGCCCTAATTTTGACCTAACCCTATTTCACACTGCAACATTCAATCTTGACCATTGATTTTAGGGTATTTGTCATCTTCTCATCCTGGCCACACATTCAAAATTGCAGTTTTTATAAAATGGCAATTTTGTTCTTATTTAGGGGATCTCATGCTCATTCTGTCAACTTAGGTTATTTTATCATTTGCAGTCATTGTCATTTTTAGTCTATTGTGAGGTCATTGTGAGGTCATTTCTTTTATACAAATCCTTCAACACTTGCATAGGGCTTTGTCATTAGTCATAGTTGCTCATTTGAAATATGAGGGCATCTCTATTTACTGCAAGCTAGGAGGTGTAACAAAGGTGAAGCATGGAAGATGAAGACTTAGGGTAACTTTGTTCCTTTTGTTTTCATATTTATTTCCTTTGTGCTTTGTTACTTCAATGGATTTTAATGTTATTGTGCTAACCCCTTTAACAAATCTGATTTTCCTTGATTACAAAATTAAACTGTTGTCCTTAGTTGTTGCTGCACTGCTGAAATTTTATTTTGAGTTAATAGGGTTAATATAGCTATTTGAATACCTTATAAATAAATAAATCAATGGCATGGTTATTTAAGTTGAGTTGATAAATAAATTTATTGCCAGTTTAATGAATATATGACAATAATATTATTATATGAGAATATTATTATTATTGCTAAGATGTAATTGGGAATAAATCGTGTTTAGGGGTGGCTAAATGATAATAGTTTTTTTTTTTGGCAAGATAATATTACATCACCAATAGAATTATTATTAAAGGATGGTTGATCTAAATTTAACATTATTATTAGGATTGTATTGTTAGTTATATAGTAATAGTAATGTTAACATTTAAATAATGATGTTATTGTCGATCCACTAGAGAATGCAGGGGGGCGAAGTGGTATTAGGTTTGAAGAGTGAGGGTAGGGAAAGCTGGGCAGATGAGGTGATTCAGGAAAATCCATAGGTTCCAATGTCGCAGGGTGATAATCATATCCCACAATGGGTGTTTTCTAATGGCAGTTGGGTTGATCACTGCCATCCACAACTTCGGAAGCCACCATTTGAAGATCAAGCAGCTCAAGGTCTTGTCTATGTGTGACATGACACTCCATCAGAAGCCTCACAAGAAGAATGGTGAGTTGATGATGGTAGGAAGGCCACGCATCCAAGGCATCGCTACCATCAAAGTCGGAACAAGTCAATATGGAGGGGAAAAGAAAGACCTCGCAACAAAGGAAGAAGCGCTTGTGTGGGGAATTTGGACTCTAAGATTGAACAAAATCCTATTTCAACAGAGGTTCTGGAAGTTTCGATGATCGATGTGTCGCAGGAAATAAAAAATGATGCAGAAATTTTAAGGGATTTTGCTCTAATATGTCGTTTCACTTGGGGTAGTCCCAGTAGGGTAGAAATTAGGGATTGGATAAAGGTGAAGTGGCAGATGGAAGTATTAGGTTTTTTCCAAAAAACTTCTTTGTGGTGGTTTTTGCAGACGAAGAATCAATGAAAAAAATTGTGGAAGGCAGTTTGTGGCATATGGGCAAGCTCTCGCTTTACATGCAACCCTGGAGGAAAAATTTATGCCCTACCCGATTAAAGTCGTATGACCAACCAGTTTGGATCTACCTTTACAACCTTCCATTTGAATATTGGAATGGTGATTGCTTGGAAAAGATTGGACGGTCGTTGGGTACTTTGTTGGACATTGATATGGATATCATAGATGGTGATTTATACAAATACGCGAGGCTAAAGATCACCATGATCAACACTATTCCTCGGTCAATAAAATTATAGGTGGAAGGAGAAATCTAGAACCAGGATGTTGAAGTAGAAGAGGATAAAAGGTTTTGCATTAGATGTGGTTCAAGGATGCACAATGAGAGGTCATGCAAAATTGGGCAAGGAAAAAAGGAGTCCAGGAGTGTGGAGAAGGAAAGCAATAGAAAGGCGGACGAATTACAAATCATTACATATGCGACAAGTGCACCAGATTTGGGATTAAAGGATCCTAAGGAAAAGGAATATGTGGGGCCATGCGCTAATCAAGGTGTTATAAGGGAGCCCTTGACAATCCAGCCCTCAGAAGAAATGGTGAAATCGGACAATCAGAAAGAAGCTCAGTTGGAAAACAATAATTCCTTGTCATATTTTGATGCTGAGATGGAACCTAAGGACAAATTAGATATTATTGACGAAAGAAGCATTACTCAAACTACAATTCGGCACTTGGGTATGGGAAAATTTGGAAAACAAGGGAAATCTCGAGGAAGAAAATCAATCAAGCAATTGAGGGAAGAAGAGGTCGTCGTTAGAAACTATCCCAGCATCAAAGAATTCTTAAGTACCAAGGGAGGACCGGCCTCCCTTGGGAAGCAATGAAGCTGACCACTTGGAATGTCAGGGGCCTACTGGCCCCTGACAAATGATGCCTAGTTAGGCGTCAGCTGCAGACTTGCTTAAGCAATGTAATTATTATGCAAGAAACTAAGTTATCACAAACTGAGGCAAGGGTTTTTTTGAAATACATTAGATCATGGAATGGCTACTTTTAAGAATCGGTTGGTGCTTCTGGGGGTTTAGGGCTAATTTGGAAGGAATCTGAAGTCTTGGTAAAAGTATTTTGTTCACAAGTGAATTGGTTAGCGGCAGAAATTTTCAGTATGAGTCTAAACCTTTCATTCATACTTATCAATATTTATGGCCCTATTGGAACAAAGGAGAAAGCTTCGGTTTGGTCAAAGATTATGGGCTTCATAAGCTATCTTTCGACTTCAAACCTCATTGTTGGAGGCAATTTAATGCAGTTTTGGATATCTCTAAAAAAAGTGGTGGGATAAGGTCGGAATCTCAAGTAATGTTATATTTTAGAAGGTTTGTTGCCTGCTCAGGATTGGATGATTGTCAAACCTCGAATGGTGTATTCACATGGACCAACAGGCGCAAGGATTTCATGGCAATTTTGGAGAGACTAGATAGATTCCTGATACCCCCAGGGTGGCACAATTTATGTTCCACCATTGAGGCTCACATATTGCCAAATTCCATTTCGGATCACTTTCCTATCGAACTCAATCTTTGTGGAGGATCGGACTTACCAAAGTCAACATTTAGGTTCATGAATATGTGGTGGCGCAATGATGGGCTATTGAGATTGTTAGAAATATGGTGGAAAGAATATTGAGTTGGGGGCTCGTCTAGCTTCAAACTTGTAAAAAAATTGCAATACCTGAAACAAAGACTTAAAGAATGGAATAGAGATAAATTCCTGAACATATTCTCTAAGAAGGCAAGAGTGGAGGGTGAATTGCAAGCTTTAAATGAGAAGGTGATTAGAGATGGAATGAGAAACGAGGAATTTATGCGTGAGAAGGATCTAAAGAATGAACTCATTGAATTACTTAAGAGGGAGGAAATATTTTGGAGGGATAAATCAAGAGAAGTCTGGCTTTCAGATGGTGATTTGAATTCAAAAAAAATTCATGCATCAGTATTGGCCCAAAGAGCGGAAAACAAAATTGAATCGATTCATTCTCAGGATGGCTCCTTAAATCATGGCACTTCAGATGTTGGATTAGAGGCGGTTGCCTTTTTTAAAAAACTTGTTAGGAGAGCATACAAGAAGTTATGGTGAAGGAGCCATTCTGGATTCAATTGAAAGAAGGGTGGATAGCGAGGACAACGCCATGTTGGATGAACTGTTTTCATTGGAAGAAGTCAAGGTTGCCCTATCCTAGTTTCATCCCGACAAGGCCCCTAGGCCAAACAAATTTCCTACTCAATTTTTTCAAAACTATTGGGGCTTCTTAGGTAAGGACTTGTGGCTAATGGTAGAAGACTTCAGAAGGTTTGGGAGATTTGTCAAGGATCTCAACAATTCGGTTTTAGCCCTCATTCCCAAAAAGCCTGAATGTCGAATGTTTGGGGATTATAGACCAATTTCTCTCTGCAATACGGCCTATAAGGTAATTTCTAAAGTAATGGAAAATATACTTAAGAAGATACTATGTAAGATCATTGCTCCTGAGCAGAATGGTTTCATTACGGGGAGGGAGATTACAGATAGTATTCTTCTCATTAGCAAAGTGGTACATTCACTAAAAGTGAACAAAACGGCCACCATGGTAATTAAGTTGGATGTTAGTAAGGCATATGACAAAGTCTCATGGGAATTCCTGTTAAAATTTATGCAGCATATGGGCTTTAGCAATCAATGGTGTTTATTAATCAAACAATGCATATCCTCAGTAATATTTTTTGTTCTAATAAACGGTTCATTGCATGGTTTCTTTGGGGCTACCAATGGTTTGCGCCAAGGGGATCCTCTATCCCCCTCTCTATTTTTTATCATGGCAAAAGCTCTTAGTTGCGCAATCAAAAGGCACAGACTTTAGCTCGAATGGAGGGGTATTACGGCGGCTCCAAATGTTGAGCAAATTACCCATACTCAATTTGTTGATGATACAACTTTGTTTGGTGAGGCTAGTATGAGGGAGGCTAAATGTATCAAAGTGACATTGGATGAGTATGAACTGCATTCGAGGAAAAAAATGAATAAAGAGAAATTTAGAATTTATTTCTTCAACACAAAGGTTAATATATAGAAAGTTATTGCCGCAGTTTTGGGGTTCCAAATAGATAAGCTCCCTGTCAGGTTTCTTGGAGTACAGATTTTTGATGGGGCTTGCAAATCTAAGCACTAGAACAAAGTTTTGAACAAATGCAAAACTAAGGCATTGTCATGGAAAAATAAATGGTTAACTCTGGCGAGCATACTCACCATGACTAAGTCTGTGCTCTCGGCTATACCAATCTTTACATTAGCTTGTTATGAGGCCCCAAAAAAGATAGAAGATGGTTTAGAGAAGATCCTAAAAAGGTTCTTATGGGAAGGGTCAAATGAAGTGAAAAAAATTCCATTGATTGGCTGGGATACTGCTTGCAAGCCTAAATTTGAGGGTGGTGCGGGTCTAAGGAGGATTCAGAGGCAAAATATTTCTTTGGGAGCAAAGATGGTATGGAAGATGTATAGGCAACTGGAGAAACTGTGGTGTCGCATAGCTCAAAACAAATATCTCAACAATGACTCTCCTTCCAAGATTTTAACAGCAGGCACAATACAGAGTGGCTCGACATTTTGGAAATTCATAAACAAATGTCGTCTGTTGATAATGAGGCATATATCATGGAGAATTGGCAATGGAAATCTGGCTAAGTTCTGGACCAACTCTTGGAATGGCTACAAGAGCTTGGCAAAGCAATTTTATTTAGATTCGGAAGTGGGACAGTTAGAGGAAGAAGGGGGTATTGAAGTTGCCAGGTATTTTAACTTGGAAGACTATATTGGTGGCGGGAGGGTGAAGTGGAAAATTCTAATACATCTGCATCTAGATCAAACGAAACTGAAGGAAATTTCAAATGAATTAATTAATTGGGTTGTGTTTATGTCCAAAGAAGAGGATTTTATTGTGTGGTGTGGGGGAAAGTCTGGGGAGTATTCTGCTAAATTGGGTTATCAAGTTCAAGTAGAAATTGGTGCAAGAATAGATTGGCTGGAAAAATTATGCTGGGACCAAGTAGTGCTTCCCAAGGCTGGTGCTTTTCTTTGGGTGGTCTTTCATAAGAGGTGCCTAACAATGGATCGATTAAAAATTTTGGGAGTTGCTGGCCCAAATCGATGCCTGATGTGCAAACATGTTGAAGAAGAGGTTGATCATTTGTTTCTTTCATGTCCCACTGCAATGGAATGTTGCGAATGGCTTCAGAATTCATTTTCAGTGTCTATCCCAAGATAGGAGAAATTGAGTGACTTCTTGAATGCGTGGAAGATTGGCAATAGTAATGGTTATTGGTAGAGCCTCTAGGTGTTGGCACCTTCACTGGTGATATGGCATATATGGAAAGAAAGGAATAGGAGAATTTTCAGAGATGAAGCTCTGGAAAATAGAAATTTAATTGAAAGGTTGAAGGTGGCAATTATCAAGGTGGCAAACAACCTGACAAGATTGAACGCTCATTTGAAGTTCACAAAGTGGGATGAAGAGATTCAGAAAGCATGGAATAATCTAAGAAGACCGAAGGTGTGTGTGCCCTCAGCGGTTAAGGTTGACAGAAAATATGTGTTTTGGAGGGGGCCAGTGGATCTTCCTTGGAAACTAAACTTCAATGGGGCAGCTAAGGGGAATCTCGGTGCTGCGGGGGCTGGTTGTATTATTAGAGATCGAGTGGGTCAATGCGTTTGGGCCACTTCCAAGAATTTAGGGGTTTTTTCTAACAATGTTGTGGAGTTTGAGGCACTTTTGATGCGAAATTCAATTATGCGTTAGTAAGGGGATTACGTCAATTGAAATTGAGGGTGATTCAATGGTTTGTATCCAAGCTATAATAAACAGTAGATCTCCAAGTTGGCTGCTCGATTGTTGGGCTATCCAAATCAAGGAACTTCTTGGTAATTTGGAGAATTTCAAGTTGGGTCACGCATTTAGAGAATCTAATAAAGTTGTAGACTATCTGGTGAATGTTGGTGTTAGTCAAGTGGATGGGCTCATCATTGATTCCCAAGGTGGAATGTTGGAACAGACTCCAAGATTTGGTGTCCAGTGACCAAGAGAAGATGTTAATGTAATCCCTAAAGGGATATGGATTGTACAGTGTGTGGACTGGATTATCACTACCAGGATTTATTTGTATCTTAGTACTATTCTAGACTAAGGATTTCCTTACGGAAGTTCTGTCTATTCGATATCATATCTATGTCCAACTAAAATTGGTGGCTACCTTTCCCCGTGAGGCATGTTTTGATTTTGAGTGGCTGATAAGGATTTTTGTTGCCTGGTATCTTGACGGAATGGACCTTTGGTCTTTCTATGGTCATTTGGTTAAGCCAATCAGTTTGGCTATATAAGGCGTATGGGGTTTCCTGCATGTGGCGTCATTTGGGATCATTCAAGAATGGTGTTTCAATTTGGAGTGGCTTGTGTCTGCGCCAAGGAATCCCTCGCAACTCAATGTAATAGACTTTTCATTCTCTAGAACAGAGAAATACATAATGCAATCGTTGAAATTGTTTCGAAGGTGTTAGGTGTGCATAAACACTGGTGTGATGGAGGAATATATGAAACTATTGTGGGTGCTTTGGTGGATGTGAATGAGTCAAAGGAGTGGGTGTTTATGCGGCTCAATAGGATTGTGGTTGGTATTAATGTCACTGTTATTGCTAATGCCACTATGGAGTTGTGTTCGAGTGGTTGGGTAAGTTACCTGAGAGCTTTCTTTGACCTGGATCTGGTCTTGGAGGAGGGGGTGGTGGGAGTTGAGGCTGAGGCAGCGACGAACTTTATCATGCTAGGGTAAAAAATGATAATATGGTGGCTTTCTCCTATTTTATGGATTATGATCGTGCTTGGCTCGGAGTTGGTAGCCTAAGGCGAGTAACCGAGTTGGGGGATCATTGGCTATTTTAAATCATTGCTTGGCTGCGTAGGAGTTTGTTGTGATTTTTTGTGGCTTACGGGCAATTTCACCTGCAATTGGTTTTTTGTTTTTCTCTCTGGGGCAGATGTTTCCTCTCTAATAGCATAGGTTGGGGTTTACTGGTTGTTGGGGGTGGCTAGTGTTACAATGTTTTGTAATGTCATTGTTAGTTGTGGTAAATGTTGATGCCTATGGGCTGAATGTCTCTAGTTGGTATGTATCTGGGAGTTACCCCCTGTTTTTGGTAACACTTATCTATAAAAAATAAAAATAAAAATAAAAATGTTAACATTTAAATAACTAATTTAATAATAGTATTATTAATGAGAGTGGATAGTTAGTACATAAATTAGTAGAAGGCGTATAATGTAGAAATAAGAAGCATTATATATGATTGGGTAGTTTAATTTTCCAGCTACTAAATATATGTGTCACATTTAGTATGTATTAAAAGAAGTTAATACTAATCAACACACGAGGGTGTGACAATTTAATTGATATAAATATTTATCAATGCTTGAGTAAAAATATGTGATTACTATAAGTACAGATAAGTAACATGTGGTAAAAATAAATAAATAAATAAAATACATAAGTTGTGAAAACAAAATTATTACTTAGAGTGAGAATATGTGAAAGAGGAACAAGAATGATATAAAGATAATAAAAAAAGAGAGGACAAATATAGGATAAACCACATATGAATAAAAGAAGAGTTTAATAGTGGTGGAACTAATATATATATATGAATGAATGAATGAATGAAGGTCATCTACTATTTTAATAAATCTATACTTCTTTAATAAATTAATAAATAAATATCTTTAATATCTTTAATAAAAGTGTTTTGTTTGAAAAGTAGAATAAAATGGAAGGTTTATATAAATTTCTAATTTGACTATTATATTGCTAACGAGGATACACTACTCCCAAACTTATCTCGAGTAAATGCTAACTTACACTTGTATGGAGGTTAAGATTATATAATTATATATATAAACATCTATCAATTTAAATATTTGAAGTAATATTTAAAAAGAGGTTTCTATATTTTATTTTACCCTATGCTTATATATATGGGGATGATAGATTTAATAATTTGTCAATATAGATAAAAGTAAGAGATAAAAATTTAGAACTAATCTATTAAATAAATTTGCAGGAAATAAATAAATAAATATCTTTGCATGGAGATATAAATTAGGTGTATTGTTTTATTATTATTTAAAAAAAAAATTGTTAGGTTTTTCTAGTGAAAATTTTGGGCATTACACTTTTCTACTATGGCCTTGCTAGGAATTTGATTTTGTTTTTATTCAGTCTTGGCCCTACTGGCTTCTTGTTTTTGGGGAGTTTTGAATCCTACTTTTCCCTTATTATCTTTGTAATTAATTTTGATGATGCAGAAATCTTCTATTCCATTCATGTGGTAAATAGAATTGTTTAGAGTTGCATTTTTTAGGTTGCTATTTTGTGTAATGCTTTGTCTTATTTTTTCCATGACTAATTCTTGGGAATTTTGTTTATGCTCTAATTTAGTATTCACGTTTTCCTTCAGAATAGGATTCTGCAAGTCTTGGGAGGGATCATCGACTGAGAAATGATGCTTTACCCCTTAATCAAGGGAACATTTTTCCACCCCTTCACAAATTTCCTTAGGATTACCAATTATGGTTTTGCTCTTGAGTTTTCTATTAAAAACTAATTCTTCTCTTCCATCTTTTAACTTGGATCTTCTTTGTTAGTAAGCTCATTATTTTTCCTTAGGGTTTATTATTCCTATTTTAGCATTATTTCCTACAACTGGTACCACATTAGGTTCTGGGTTATTTTTTGTGATTCCTTCTATAATTTCCTTCCCCCTTAACAACCCTTTCGAGTTAGGGTTTTCTCCTTCCTGGATTTTTTTTGGGATTTTTTATAAACCAATAATTTTGGATAATTTCTCCTTACATGCCCCTCCATCTTGTACAAAAATCACACATTGAGGCCCCCTAAAATTTCAACCCCAAAGGACATAGTTTTACTTAGGGTTTCCACTTTAATTATTTCAGTAAGTCCACACATAGAGTTAGGGTGACCAAGAGTCTTGCATCCATGTACAAGAGTGTTCTCCTAGATTCCTCAACACTGAAAACATTTCCCGACAGAGAAATTAATTGGGACAAAAAAATCCCAAAGCTGAAGGGATTTGTTCTTTATTATTACCTATCTAGGGTAAGACAAATTACCTATCTAGGGTAAGACAAGGTCATGATTTCTTCCTTAATCATTTTTGGTGCCCATTTAATAGCCTAAAACATGCAGTTACCTATGCTCCAAAATTCCTTCAAGGACACTTTTGTCTACATATCATATATTTTTTAAAAATTATGAACTCTTTTTGGACCATCCTATAAAATGCAACCTGAATCCCTAATTTTTTAAACCACACATTATTAATCCATTCATTCATATAGTTCCTAGTAGGAACTTTGTTACAATAAAGCACAACAAAGAAAATAGAAACATTTCTTAACCTATTTTCCACCCTATCTAAAGCAAAAAGCATTTCAAAGTTTAGAGTGACAGTCAATTTCCTCAACTCTTGAAGAGAATACTTACCTTCTCTTTCGTACTACATTTGATCCCCTTGGTAACCACCATCGTCAACCACTATGAATTTCATAAATGTTCGAACCAAATCCTCCCCAAATCTTTCTACTACAACTATGAAGGTTTTTTCATTATTTTGTCTACACTAACTTCCCTAATCAAACCATCAAGGGGGCATCAGAGGCCAATTCAGCCCCCTCCATTAATGCTCATAGCCCTAGAGTACCCTCACCAATGGTGCATTTAATTCCTTGCCTCCAAACATGTAAAATGAATTAAATTTACTAACACAAAAAAGGAAAGCACAATATCAGGTTGCATAAATGATGCCAAAATAGAAGGGAAGCACTGAGTTTAGAGCTAGGGGATCAAACCACTAATAGCCACTAGTCATTGAAATAAATTGTATCCAATTGCAAGGCCCTCAACCTCCCTTCTTCCCACCTATCTAGTGCCCCTAATATTTTTCATTTCTAAATCAAGTTGCATTTCTTTACATCAATAGTACAATTTATAAATAATTCAATAAACAAGCAATGGTTTCCACAATGGCATAGAGGGATTACTAATTCATCATATGATAAATCAATAAGGATAATTCAAAAATACATTTAGAATATATAAACCAAATGTATCCTTTATTATCTTTGTGAAATTATACAACTTCAAAAACCCTCCTACATAGGGTGAGACCCCAAACGTCTCTTGGAATTTTCTCTCCAAAATTTCCCCTTGAAAAAGTCTTTATAAGATTCCTCCCTTTTACATTTGAAATAGCCTTGTATTTAAATGTTTTCTTGGATAACTACCTCATAACTACCTTTTTGAAATATATGAGAAAATAAAAATAAAAATTAAACTTTATTTTGGTTAGATTTTGCTTAAGTTTTCTCTAAATAAAGCTTATTTTCTAATTTTTATTTACAATAAGTCACATAAGTCACTTTTACAAAAAGGAAACTAGAAACTTGTAAATTTTGAGTTATGAATTTTGTTGGAGCAGGATTTGAGTCTTCTCAATCCATCACTCATTCATGCAATAGAAACTTGGCCTTCAAGGATATGCACTCCAACTATATTTTCTAAGTATTCTTTTCTTTTATGAACTCATATTCTTCCCAAGCAATGTAACCTTAGAATTATTTCCATGATCACTTTTAGGTAGTTCCATCATATAGTTGTTATTACTTGAATTTGTTGAATCCCTTTGTGAATGTGCTTGAACATGTGAAGACTGCATCAAACTTGTTTCAACCACTATGCATTCCTTGTTTAAAAATTGAGTTTCCTTGTGCATCTTCAAGGTATCCACTTTAAGTTAAATTATAGCTAGTTTTTTAATCCTTGGCTAATTCAAAAATAGATACAACACTAAAGGGTCCATTAGGGATATCTAACCAAAACTATTAATAGTGGATATTGACTTGTAACAACTATATTATGTATTGACTCTTGTTCTTATGGGCTTAACTACTTAGGGTTTGGATCACTAATCTAGTTTACATGTCCATCAATAAAAATATCAAGGACATAATATTGGCCACCATTATTTCATGCTCACAAATTCAAAACCAATCTTCATATAATTGTTTCTTAAATTTATTCACAATAAATAAATAGAACTAAAAATGTCAGGGTTTTAGAGCTAATAATTTTTTGCGTTTGAGACAATATTTTTGCAGCCTTATAAAAAACCTATGGAATCCAAGTTGAAATTTGTTTTCAAGAAGTCACGAGGATGTTTCAACTTCATGAAATTTGTGCTCTGATAGATGTCTATACTTGGTTCCAAAGCATCCATTCTACTATAGGTTGAGAGAGAACTCACAAAGCTTGTGGAGTTTAGATTTAGGCCTAAAATGCATTTGCTTAAAATTTTGAGGCTTGGGGAGGTTCCCAGTACCATGGGAACCTCTGAAAAGTTCCTAGTTCTTATTAAAGTACAATCCAAGTAATAAAATCATGAATGAATAGGCAGTGTCGAAACTTAGGGGACCCTTAGGAACTTTTGGGGCTTTAGACACCTTTAAGAACTATTGGGGTTAAAGAAGAAACTAGGAACTATTAAGAGTTTTTGAGGTTCCTAGAATCATGGAAACATGTGACAAGTGTCACTTTACTTTAAAATGCTCGACAAAGTTCAATATATCCTTTAAAATACTAACGAATGGGAAGTGTCAAGGATTTTTTAAACTTTCAAACTGAAGAGAGTTCTAGCAAAAAAAAATTGAATGTCTTTAAAATTTATAAAACCCTTAAATCCCCTAAAAATAATGTTATTTTAGATTGTTTTTTATATTTTCAAATTGTAGAAGCATAATTTTATCTCACTCCATGGAGTACTTGTAAAACTCATTAGTCAAACCTTTAAACTCAATAAAGGAGAAAAGCAAAGTAACTTTTTATTGGATCTATATTTTTCATTTTAAAAAATTTCATATCGTCGATAATGATGTCATAAATCTCACTATTAAACCATTGCATACCAGATTTAATAAAACTCCCAATTTAATTGTTTCCACAAACTACCTGTAAGAAACTTGTAAAATTTAAATCTCCCAAATGGCAAGAAATTTTAGCACAAAAAATTGCCACATTGTGTCAAGTCGATCCAAGAACATCCCTATAAGATTTTTTAACTCTAGATATTTTGGATTTCCATGTTTAATTGTTTACATAAGACTTGTGAATGCAATGACTACTCTGAGGTTGATACTAGAATGATGAACAATTTTCCTTCAAATCAATCAAATGAATTGACACATAAGAACAATCAGAGTGTTTTTTACTATGGGTA
Organism: Sequoia sempervirens; assembly: GCA_007258455.2. Lineage (NCBI taxonomy): Eukaryota > Viridiplantae > Streptophyta > Pinopsida > Cupressales > Cupressaceae > Sequoia > Sequoia sempervirens. Next base: position 196,238 of record VDFB02259066.1, read on the forward strand.
GCTTAATATAGTGATTTTAATGCAAAAAATTAGAAAAATTGGAAATTTTAAAAATAAATCCAACAGGTTGTTGTCATGCAAGTGAAACTGATTCATCAACAAAACATGGAGGGTAAAAGGTCAAATCTATGAGAATGGGTTATCTCTCCTACACTTTGAGCTCAACTTAGACTTAGGAGGGTGTTCATAGGGGTATTCCTTAAAAGGTATTTAAATTAAATAAATGGACAACAAAAAATGATTACAACCAAACCCAATTGCAATCTTAACTCCAAATTCTATCACTAGGTCAAGATAGATTGGTTGCATACAACCCCTATATAGCTTATACAACTATAATTATGAGCCATTTAAAATATATCTATTTAACGTTCACTTAAGAATAATTACCTAGTTATATCAACAGTCATGGGTGCACAGGAAGGACTCAATTACTACTAAACTATTGATTAGAATTTTGTTTGTTTCATGGTGTGAGATTGGTACATGGTTTCAAACTAGTGCCTATCCATCTAGGAAACAAAGTCATAGAACATTAAAAAAAATTAAAAAATTAGAATAAAATAATGTGGACCTGTGTATTTTCATACAACAAAGATCATGAAATTATGTAACAAAACATGCTTAGTAATCCATGACACGACTGCATATATTCATATATAAAATGAGAGAGATCATTACAATACTTGAAAAAAATTTAGAATATTATTACACTCATCTAATCCAATCTTACATTCATGCCAACAAATATGACATGAAAAAATGCTTGGTTGTGACCAATGATTTTTTCTAAATATACACCAAATGCCTTGGATACATTCTGCAACAAAAATCCATTTACACTACTAATCTCCTTCAATTCCACAAATTTGTAATCTCTTAAAATGAATTATACTTGGCTTTAATGACTACCTTGCAACTTTCTGAAACTTCCTAGCATCTCAAGAACCATTGTCGAACCAACCTCCTCATAAAATTATCTCAATCCTTATTATAGCATCAATAGGGAGTTAAACTTAATTTCTACAATATAGCAACAAAAGATCTGTAATCAAGATGTAATACCACCCAAAACAAGCACCTCAAATTGAACAACAGTATTGAATTATGGCAAGTGGTGGATTAGCAACATTCATAGTAGGTATCTAGGAGATCTACCACCATAAAGGTGAGTAGGTGGTGAGAAGAAAAATGCCACATTTATTTAGTGCCCAAAACCTACTTGAAATATTACAAGAACTTCCCTTCCTTATTAGAAGCCTGAGCCAAAAAATTGAACCATGTTGGCACTAGACATTGGTCATATAACTAGTTTTCAAAACCATTTTTGGAGCTATAGAGGTTTCACAACCTCTTCAATTTGTCGAGGCACCAAGACACTTAACCTTTATTTTCTTTTTTTTACTTCATCCATTAGTGAAGTATGGTGATAATAAAAATATCTAATGGAACTTTAGATGGTTATAAAACCATCTCAACTCTCCTCCAATTCAATGAACATGAACCTTCACTTCGCATTCAATAGGTTTTTAAAATCACTTCAAGCTCTGACAAGGTTGTGAGAACCATGTCAAAGTCGACACAGTTTTGTGAACCTCCAAATTTATCAATGATCCTTGAAAAAATTTCCAACTTTCACCTTTTGAAAAGGTTTCGAAAACCCTATCAAGCTCTAACAAGGTGGTGAACCCTCCTCCAAACTCCAACAAGCATTAAACTTAATGAAACTTAAAAGGTTGGAAAAATATTTCCATCCTTCGACAAGGCTACGAGAACCTTGTCTTGAGAGTTTATAGAGGTTTTAAAACCTTAGAAACTTGTCAATGCATAATGAATTAGAATATTTTCAACTAAAACAAAAAGGTTAGGAAACCCATTTTAGGCCTCACCAAGGTTGTGAAAACCTTGTCAAGCCTCGATAGAGGTTTTGAAACCTCTAGATATTATCAATGAATACTTAATGAAAAGAGACAAAATAGGTTAAAAAAACTATGTCAAACTCTGACAAGGTTGTGAAAACATTTTCGACTCTTGAAAGAGGTTTTAGAACCTCCACAAAAGGTCAACAATAAAAGAGGTAATTTTGAAAAGGTTAGAAAAATCACATTGGGCTATGCCAAGGTTGTGAGAACCTTGTCAAAGCCTAACATGGTTTCTGAAACCACCCAAGACAGCTAACAAAACACTTAGCCAATTTCTTGATTTTTTTTCACTTGGATAACTAGCCAAATTAAAAAGAAAAAAGAAATGTAGGGGAAAAGGGGAAACAAAAAAAAAGGCCCTCATACATTATCTCATATCAACTATCAACTTTGAGCCAACAAAGGTGAAAATGAGAGGGTGCTCAAGAAAAAATAACACAATAAATTTGGGTCCCAACACATGTTTTGTGAGATAATTAATGGCACCCCATAAATTTTGGCATGTGTGAATTCCTATTATATTAATAGTTATCATTTCAATTTGAAATAAATTCTTCTTAAATTTTCTTGTGTAAAGTTTGAGGGTTTTTGAAAACCTTATCAACTTTCAACAATGGTTTTAGGACTAGTTTGAAATGCTGACATAGAGGAATTTCTTTGTATCATCATCGAGCTACACATGGGTTATTTTATTTAATCTTTTAAATGTTATGAACTACTATTTGGGTTTTCAAATTTCTCTTGAAAAAAACTTTAATTCATCTTTCTAACAAGAGGGTGACAAAAAATAACAATGGGCTCTAATATTGATTTCCAAAACTTTTGGAAGTATTAATGCCACTTCATTTTTAGAGGTTCTAGATAGTACTTCGGGTTCCAAAAAGGTTGTGAAAACCTTGTTGGGAGCCAACAAAGGTTTTGAAACCATGAAATATCTTTGACATCATTTTTCAAAGAGCTTTCTTTCACTATAAAAAAGATTTAGAAAATTACATCAACATTTGACACAAAGTATAGAACTTACACAAGACAGCGACAAAAATATTATGTTTCAAAAATAAAAAGGTTTTGATAGTACTGTCGAACTCCAACAAGGTTGTGAAAACCTTGTCGAGAGTTGACGGGGTTGTGATAACCTATTCAAAAGTTCAAACGAGTTTTGAAACTTATTACTTTGGCTTATTACTCAATACTTAAACATTTTTTAAAGGAAAACTCATGACTAATAAATTAAAATGGTTGAAAGGGAAATAGCAATTATAAATATAGACACTAGGAAACACATTGCAAGAGCATTAAAAAAAAGAAATTAATACTAGGATAAAAAATACATATTCATCTTCAAAACCATAAAGGTCCATATATTTTAAATAAATAGGTAAGTAAACAAATATATCATAACTATATCTATCAAAATTCCCACTACATGCATACAAGGAGCTTCTCACAATAACATGGTTCACGTACATATTCTTAGATCAATTGAACTTTTTGAAACATCTATTTCAACCAATGGATCCCTTCCATGCAAGAACTACATGAGTAATCTATATGCTCACATCCAAACTATATAGATTATTATCCCAAGTTCCCCTTACCAATATTTTATTTCCCTTGACCATCATTCAACCAATTTTATAGAAATTAATGCACACATTAGCATCACTAATATTTCTGACAAAAATTTTATTCTTAGTGAAATTAGGAACATGAATAACTGGAGGAGGAGCGGCAAGAGGAGGATGAGATTAGTGAGGTGGAGTGCAACCTATGAGAGAGGATTGTCTTGGGGGATGAGGGCTTTGAGGACATCCCTATTAGAGATGGGGAGCTAGATGTTGATCAGAGGATACAAGACCTAATGGCTAGAGTTTAGGCCTTGGAGGTTGAGGTTAGGACACTACAAGTAGAGCGAGATGGGCTCAAGATTGAGTGAGATGCAGTAGTGATCCATGCACAACAGGCAGAGCAGAGGAGCTTATATTTCATTGCCACTTATAGTGGATCATCTATGGATATGGTCAAGGAGGTTGCTAGGTCCAACCAAAGAGCAATATTACAGGAACCTTTATAAGGAGGCAGTCCCACCCAAGCACAAGGCACCCAATGCATCAAAGGCAATGAACAATGAATGGTCACACAATAGACGGTCCCATAGCAGATCACACAGTCAATGAGAGAGCAACAGTGGGGTATCAGGACCTTATGATAGACCACCCTCAGAGCATAGGCCACTAGGGTCACCACATCAAACACCCTCTAAGGAGTATGGAAGTTTAGGCTAGGCCCATTTTGACTATGTATTTTGACACTTGTATTTTTTCCATTGATCCTATGAGCTCTATGTTGCAAGTATGAATGAGTATGGTGGTGTTGTCATTAATGTTGTCATTGATGTCAACACTATATAGGTTGTTGCAGGTTGTGCATGTATAGTTGAGATGTTGTTGAGATGTTGTTGAGATGTTGTGATTACATGGAGCTATCTTTATGGTGTTGCAGGTGTGATATGATGAGTTACCAAGTGCTTTTGAGAAAATTAATAAATAGTGAAGACAAAATTGTGTGAATGTTCAGAATGTACTTCAGTACATGCTCCACATTTCTTCTATGTTGATCATATGCTTGTGCGGATCTGAAGTGTTGTCTATGAGCATCATTGGGTGATATATCCTAGATTGTAGCTTTTGGTTTGATGAAGAGTGAAAGTTGAGTTCACCGGTTTGTGAACTGGTCTGGAAGAGTTGTTTATCTATGGACTGGGAGAAATGCATATGCTTTGCAGTCCTCTGCTGGTGTTTTTCAAGTCTTGTGAATCTAAAAGAAGGCTTGTAATGATGTTATCTATGTTTTTTCAAAGGTGTTCATGGTTTGGTGCTCTGAAAGACTAGTTTCAGAGTTACTATGCGTGTCTATACAATCCAAATGGATTGATGGAAAGTGTTATGTGTATGAAGTTTGTTGCAGCTAC
>VDFB02259067.1:0-75777 GCA_007258455.2 Sequoia sempervirens
TAGAAATGTGTTTTCTCCCTTAGTGATGAAATCTAATTTATGACCCCTTAAAATATATTTGTGAAGATGATACTTGTTTCTAATCCTCAAGATTTCTAAGACATGCAAGAGAAGAACTATGCAAGGTAACACTTTGGGATTAAAAGACAATGGTAAATTAATTAACTTATTTAAATGTGAAAGTTTATTTTAATCCTAAATTCAATGATGATCAAGCATGCAAAGAAGACAAAGCAAACACAAATAAAAATAGGGCTATAATCAACGCCTTCTCATCATCTTGCATCAAATATGTTAGAAGTTTGATAAAAATATATTGGACCAATATTCTATAATAAAAATATCATAACTTTTCAAAATGATTATTGGACCAAAATTTTACAATAAGCACATTAGTAGTAAGCAAATATCAAAGTCTTAGGCACAAAAATTGTTGCAAGGACAATGTGTTAGAAATGAAATTAAAATGCCTATAAAAATTAGAAACAAGTATCAACACATGAAAAAATAAACATCATCATACTAGTATTCTTCATGATTTTCTATGTAATTTTAGAAAAAAAAAACATCAAATTTCATTTTCATTTGCAAAAGTTATGAGCATTTACATATTGAAAACAAAGATTGACTTTGAACAATTATACCCCGAGTTCTAGGAAGAATTTTTAAAAACTACCTTATGAACAAAAAAAAAAAAATCCTCTTTAAAGTCACCTTTCCACCACCTTTATAAAAATAAATATTTCATGCACATGCAATATCCTATTCTTAAGCAACAATATTGTTTTAATGATTAAAAGGATGATGGGGTCTTAGCGTGATGGTTAAGCCTTTGAAAGGTTTAACCAACAAGTGAAACAACTTTTTATTTAATAAATTTAAAATTATGCAACAATTAAAATACAATATAAAATGTATAAATACATATTAATATATGGATTATCAAAGAAAGATTTAAAAAAAAAAAAAATTTGTTAAAAATATTTTCTTACACTAAAACATGTCATATATATGATTTTTAATATCTTGGACCTTCCAAAATCAACCACAAGGTTCATTTTGTAGCAATAAGCTCCCTAGAAAATATTACTTTCAAATCTCTTCAGAAAAAATATAAAACTTGTAAGATTAAACAATCACAAACTTACAAGAACCAATATTAGATGGAGGACAACTATATAAATCATGTCAAGTTCTTCAAAGTGTGTGTAGTATAATTTGAAACATAAAATAAGAATTAATATATAGATTTAAATCCTAATTGTCCAAGACTTTAACAATCTATGGATTCTCAACTAAGTAGCATAACACTAATGAAGTTTTGAATGATAAAAATGATAGAGTTATTTTGCATGAAGGTTCGTTATTATGAGAATGATGAGTGAAAGGGGAGATTTATAGTTTTTTGGAAGATTGGATGGATGATCAAAATTTTATCAAGAATCAAGAGTTGACTAACTGGAAGAGGTGGATAAGTTAATTGAAATTATTGAAAAAAATGGTCATTTCAAACTTATGAGAGAATAATGATAAACTTTATTAATTTATTTAATATGTTTTTAGATGAGAATGTTACTAATTTGATGAAGTTAACTTGTGAGGGATAATTAACTCCTATTAATTAAATAATATATAATTATTTAATTAAATGATTAATAATGAATAATGATGATAATTAGTAATGATACCACTTTTGTATAACTTACACGTCTTTTGGAATAAATCTAATTCTCCCTTCACATCCCACAAATCTCATAACTTTATATAGATGAAACTATATGATAGAATGAATGAACATGATTATTTATATTTTTTAATAAATTTATGCAAGATATATTTGAAATGTTTATGAATTATATAAATTGATATTTATCAATATAATTTTAAAATTTTAATTTTTAATTATTAAATTAGATGGTACAATATAAAAATGTAAGAAAACCATTATTAATTTTGAAATTTTATGGACTTCCAAAAGTCATAAAAATCAATGTTGATGAACATTTAAAACTGTAGATTATAGTGTCCAAAATGGATGACATCCCAGCCAATGTGTAGGAATTTGGGCAGATTGGAACGCCCACTCCTGGCAAAAAAAACAAAAAAAATATAAAAGGACTCTTGGGCTGCGTAGGAGAGGAAAAGCCATGGAATATGAGGCACAACAATCTGGAGATTTTAGGCGCCTAGAAGTGGAAAAGAAGACAACAACAAGCTAGCAAAGAAAGAGACTTCATCGACCTTTGATAGGGTTTAGAATTTCTGCCAGTAAGAAACCAGCAAGGGTGTGGTGATTAAGTTAGGTAGAGGCGTTGAAAATTGGAGCAGAGTTTGTGGTTTGAAAGTAAAACAAATGAAATGCATTGACCCCCAATTAAGCTGGTAACTTTTGCAAGTAAAAAGACAGTTTGAGGCATGTCATCAGGAAGTAGTTAGATTTGTAAATGGTGTTAAAACATTGTAAAGGAAATAGGGGAAATAATTGCATGACTGCTGATTATTTTGTTTGAGTGATTTATTTGTAATTTCCAAACTTTGGCAAATAAACATACTGTGACAAATTCATGTGGAAGTATTGAATTAAATTGTATTCTTGCTGAATTGTTTTACATTGCTGTAAATTGCTCTTGGTCTGATAAGACACATAGCCTTTAATCTGCATTATATAGTATTTTTATATTGTTTAAAAACTTATTTCATAGTTAAATTTGAATATATCATTTTATTATTGTTATACAAAATAATATTGTAATTATTAGTTTTAATGTTGTGCTAAAATTTGTTTTGTCATAGATTGCATTTCCATAAAGAAACTTTCAAAATTAATGTGTAATCTTTTTATTGAAAAATCTTATAAATACAATAGTATTTCTAAATATATATTTTCTATCTTATATAAGTTAATAATTAAATCACCAGTATCTAGAAGAAGGCCTTATACAATCATGTTTTAGCACTGGGGCAAACTAGGGGAGGAGGAGGCAATCTCTGAGATTCTTCTTTTCCATTCTCCACAAGAAAAACCATGTCAAAACCAAGCTTCAAAATGATAATGAACCAGCCAGATCTCGATCACCATAGAAATAAACAAATTGTTATATGATGAAGGAAAAAGGTAGTGGAGGAAAAATAAATACAAGTAGAAATCCCATTACCTGGATTGTTAGATTTGAATCTTATAGCTACCCACCCACCAGTAGGAACTCCAACAGTGTTTAGAATCTGAGGATCCAACAGGTTAAAATTACCAAGATTTGTTTGAGGGTAATAGTTACCAAACCCTTGCCCCACAACATAGAAGTCATGCCCATGAATGTGTATTGGATGGTTCTCCTTGGTAACAATGATGGTGCCCTAAAACACAATTTGGACATTGCTATTCAATTTCAGAGCTTTTACTATGGTACCAGTCTGGGTATTCCAAAAACTTGGTGGTGGTGGTGGTGGTGAGGAAGATGATGGGGGTGGATTATCTTGAGTATAATTAAACTCCAAGGGAGGATTGTTTGGGAAATATCTGGTAAAAACTCCATCTATACCATAATATCAAGCTTGCAACATATCCATTTGGTGTGGCTGGAGGAATGAAACATTGTTGAAGCTTCCAACAACTCTTCTTTCATTCACCCATCCACAAGTAGGGCAGGTAATAATTCAAAAACCTTTTGTTATATACATTTCTTCATCAACTGTTTGTGGGAATGAGGGAAACTGACTTCTCAGTTGGGTATTGAATTTATATGCTTTGGGAGTGTCATTAGATGCAGGAAGATTGGAGACAAACAAAGCCTGTGTTGCCCCTATATTTTAGGATTACTGTTGCTGAGATCTTTATGAAGTTGTCATCATTTGGCTTGCTATTGTACACCCAGGCAGCCATTTGGTAGCGTTTTGAGCACTGGTGAGCATTTAGGAGGACATCTATAGTCTAGCCAGGGTGTATGAGTATTACCTCTGTTTTATATGGTTTTGTGTAGGAAGCATCCATTGACACAACAATGAGTCTGTGCTTTGCAATTTTGAAGAAGAATGCATGATCCATGCCAACATTCATGATCCTTAGTAGGTAGCGTTTTCCTTGCTCCACATAAATATTCAAAGTTTCTACAACCATGATCATCAGTTAATTGTTATCTTCACAACAACTAATTTATTAGTAAAAGGGGTGTAATTGTTTGTATGGTCTATCTAGCACTCTAAATGCACATTTTATCATATTTATGAATCAGATCTTAATTAAAAATTACAATGAAATGTACATTCAAAATTTTTTTGATTAGAAAGGTAGGATTTTGAAAGGGTCTTGACTTTTGTACGAGGAGAAAGATAGAACAATAAGTACAGCCCAACAACAAAGAACAACCAAGTAGAATAGTGACAGGATTATAGAAAAAAAAACATTACAAATCAAGAGAAACCATCCTAACTATAGAAAACAAAGCACTTACAAAGCATGAAACACCACCCATCACACTAAGTCATGATGGCTTAAAAATTGTTCCATGGATTTTTGTTGTATCATAATACAAGGATTCTTCTCCACAAAAAAATTATTTTATTTTTCTTACAAGGAAGAATACATAACCAACTTCCAACCCACAGTTACAAGAAAGTCCAACATAAATGAAGTGAAAATTACATTAAAAGTTAGATATTATCGTCATAATTTAAATATGTACATAAAAAAATTACTTTCAACAAATAAAAACTAGTATAAATATTTTAAATACCTCTATTAAAAATTAAAAAATATAACTATATTATTATTTTTTAATTGTTTAATTAGAATTCACATCATTTCCATTCTCTGTTATTCATAGAAAAGAGAGAGAATTTATGATATATTTTCAATACATATCCTTTTTTCCAAAACCATGGTTAGCAATCTGTAATCTTATTGACTTTTAGCTCATTATTATCATTCTTTATTTACCTATGGGATGAGAGATGATAAACAGTCTTTTCCTCTAGATGTTGGTAACTTCAATTTATTAAATTTTTTTGTGTCATGTTTTAATTTTTTTACTATCAAAGGGTTGTGGATTATTTGAAGAGGATCAAGATGGGATGTTTTTTTATTGTCATTTTGAAAGTTTAAATTTTTGGAGATAATTTTGATAGAGTTTTATTTATTTATGGCAATTTATAACTGATGGCCACTTTTATTTCTTTAGATCAAGTAAAGTGATTTACAATTTTATTGATTTTTAATTAAATAAGATGATAAATCATTAACTACTTATTAGATAGAAAAATGATGACCAGTCACTTTTTCATAACATATAATTAGTAACCTACAAGTTTACTATATTCTTCTTTAATACTATAATACTATCATAATGAATAGAGTAATAATGTTCTTGAATATTTTTAAATTTTAATTCAATAAGATCATTTTACAATTACTTATTCGAAGGAGAGATAGCCTCCAATTCTTTCTAATAGTTGTATTAACTTCAACTTCAATACAATAGTTCCATATTTATCTATTAGAAGAAGAGACCGCCAATATTTTTAATTAAAACCAATCAAATAATCTACAATATTATCTTATTATAGTTCAATATTATCATATTATAGACAATATTTTCTTAAAAACGTTAGTTTTATACCAAGAAATGTTCTACAATAACAACAAAAACTCTTAACCATCACTTCCCATCTACGAAGTCACTTGCCTTCAATCTTATTAACTTTTAGTTCTATAAAATCTTATTAAATTGATTACCCTCATTGTTCCCGCTTACCTAGGAGGAGGAGATATTGTCAAATTACACACAAATTTCACTCAGTTGAGCCCACCTATGAGAGTGGGTATGGATACAAGAAAGACCTATTTACCAAGTGATTGTGGGCATAATAAATTAATGTTGTCTTCCAACCAGTTATTAATTTCTATCTATTTTTTATCTTCATTAATGACATTTTAATCACAGTAACATGATAAACCTTTTCTATAGCATGGAAAATGGTCTCCTAGTTGGACATTGATGGTGTATGCATCGGATTTCTCTGGCACTTCTCCTCTATTAAGAGTTTTCTTTATCACTTCCACATTTTTTTTCCACCATTCACCTGAATTCCATAAACACAACAAAATTCATAAGAATCAAACTATCAAATGGATTCAAACACAATAAAATTCATAAGAATCAACCCAACTCATATTTCTTATCAAATGGATTCAAAAGTTAAATCTATATTAGAAAAATACCTGAGAAACTAAGGAAAAATTAAGAAACAAACAATGAAAGAGAAATCCAAGATATTGAACACCTACTCTAGATACATATAAGAAGATTACAAGAGAGCTACCTAATATGATAGGAAACACAACAGGAGGTTTAAGAAATGGATAAGGCTTCCCAATACTGGGATAAACAATTAAAGCTCCATGGACAATAGCTCAAAGATATGAGATATGAGCATGCCACCACATGGTTCCTTCTTGTTCTGTGATGGTAAAATTGTCAATAAAGGAATTCCCTTGAGTAATGGGACACTGTGTTAAATAGGCTGGTCCATCTACCCAACATAATCTCAATTGCTTTACACCATGCCTACAAATTCAACATCCAAAAGGTCAAATGTACTATTGTGTTGTTTTATGTATGAAACTTGAACATTTTATTTCAAGAGGAAAATGGAATTAGTGAGAACTAGTCAATGCATTTTGAATGCAATATTAAAGTCAAGCAAAGGTGACCCCTTTCTCCTATTTTCTTAATTAGGATAAGAAGAAATTCATGAGAATTAGTCAATGAATATTGATGTAATTATGGTGTGTATATATCAATGTGTTAGTATATTTATCTTTCAAATGAAAAATATATATAAAAAATATTAAGATATATTATTTTTGAATAAATTTAGAAATATTCATAAATAATGAGTCTCTCCTCCATCTGCATTTGAACAACCTACACGCATGGTGGATTTTGTGCTGGGGTGCCCCATGGTCCCCCTCTATCCACTTCTGACCCGAGTCTCGCCCTGTCACATGTGGACTCGTGTCCCTCAAGAACCACTCCTAGAGTGTCTGTTTCTTTGATTCCGGGTCAATCTGGGTCACTCGTGATTCCAGTTTTGTCTGGTGTGGAAGTATCGGAAGTCGATGTCCTTCTGGAGGTTAAAGGTTAGAAAGATGTGTTGACCAATGGTAATTAGAGTTCTAAGGGCCCCTCCCCTCGCCTTGAAGAGGAATTCATTGTCATGGGAACAAATTTTTCTATCTCTTATACATTCAGTGATAGGATTCTTTCCTCAATGGAAAATTTAGTTGTGGGTCATTTTCTCTCCTTCTGACCTTCTGTGGACATGGCCAGGAGATGGGCTGCTGCTAAATGGAATCTCAAAGGAAGTGTGGACATTTGTGCTATGACAGGTGGTTTCTTCCTTTTCAAGTTCACAACTTCAGATGACTTGGTTGTGGTCCTCTCTTCTAGGCCATGGGTGTCTAGGAAGCACAGTTTGACCTTATGCCGCTAGAAGCTGAATTTTGACCCTACTGTGGATCTGAATAAATCGACACCGGTTTGGGTTCGCCTACTTGGGTTGCCCCTGGAATATTGGGATGAATCCATCTTCAAAAGCATTGGGGATTCCTTGGGCCAATTTATTACTTCGGATTCCATCACCAAGTCTAATTCCAAGTTAGGTTTTTCTCACTTTTGTGTTAATATTGGTGTGAATAAGATGCTTCTTAAATCTATGAAGCTATGCTCTAATTTTGGTACTTGGGTTCAACCAATCTACTATGAGAATGTTGTATTTTACTTTCAGAAGTGTGCTAAACCTGACTACCTTATCTCTGACTGTAAATCTTCTTTTAATTGAGAGCCTGACCCAAAGGACTCTGCTGCTGGTGTTCACCTCCCCTTGGGAAAAGACATTCTGAAGGATGTTGACTCTCCGGCCAAGTCTGCCTCGCCAATCTTGGTTGAACCCCCAATCTCAGGGGATCCTCCTAGTGGGATGGAGATTTCAAGTGTGGATCCGACTTTGAGTCTTTTTGTTCTTGCTCTGGCTATGAAGTCAACCATTGATAAGGTTCTGGATGTTAGAGCTCTATCCCCTAACCAGGCTCTTGGGGGGGATGAGATTTTAGGTGGCTCTCTGATGGAGGTGAGATCTATTTCTACTAGGACTAGTGAGAATATGGGTGATGAGGGTGAAATTTGGGAGGAAGTGGTTATTGAAGTTAAAGAAGAGACCATTTTTAATTTGGTGGTTTTGAACCAAGAGAAAACCGTAGAAGAGGAGATTTGGTTAACCCCAAAGAAAAAAGGGAGAAAGAAGAAGGTGGATGTGGGAGGAGACTCTAAACTGGGAAGGCCCAACCATCGAAAAACTAGGCTGAGAGAGACAACACATGATATAGCCATTGGAAAATAGAGGACATTGGAAGTGTGCTCCAAGAAGGGTAAAAAATGAAGGTCATGTTCTGGAATGTGCGAGGGTTGAACAACTCTCATAAACAACTTGCACTGAAGAACTATGTGTTAGAACATAAGATTGATGTTTTAATTTTACAAGAAACAAAAATAAAGAAATAAAATTTTGATAATATTGCTAAGTATTTATGGCCATGTTCCCTTTACTCCTATAGTGATGTTGAAGGGGCGTCAGGTGGTCTTGTTGTGTTATGGAACCCCTCTAGAATAAATGGCTTTGAAAAATTCCGCTGTCAGAGTAGTGTGGGATTCTTATTTTCTTACTCGGCTGGCTCTTGGTTGCTTATCAATATCTATGCTCCCAACCAAAGAAATGCTAGGAATGCCTTGTGGCAGGATCCCTCAATCTGGTTAAAAAATAATAGGGGGTCTTGTTGGCTGGTGGCTTGGGACTTCAACTCCCCCTTATGTCCTTCAGAGAAAAGTGGCGGTTTGGTGTATTATTCTGATAGCATGGCTGATTTGGCGAACTTTCTGAGTTCTACTGGCTTGATTGACATTATCTTATTGGGATAAGATTTTACTTGGACTAATAGGCATCTTGGGGAGGGCTTAATTTAGGCCAGGTTAGATAGATTCCTTTGCTCCAACAATTGGATAGCCCTGCTCAGTGCTAATCTTCAAGCTTTTCCCAGGATGGTCTTTGATCACAACCCTCTACTACTGGCCTTGAATGACCATTCTGTTGTTGGACCGTTCCCATTCCGATTCGAGATAATGTGGAATTCCCACCCTGACTTCAAGAATAAAATTGTTGAATGGTGGAATATTCTTGTTCGTGGTTCCCCCATGTTTAGGATCTTTTTAAACTTAAACATATCAAATGTATGGTGAAAAATTGGAATAAAAGAGTATTTGGGGATGTCTTTTAGAAAAAAAGAGTTGTAGGGGATAAATTGAAAACTATCCAAAAGAAAATGGAGGATGGGGATGTCAGCTTGCCTACCTGTAACTAGGAAAGAGAGAGCCAAAGGGAAAGGGAGCAAATTCTAAGGAAAGAGGAAATTTTCTAGAAGCAAAAATCTAGAGTTCAATGGCTGCAAGGAGACATGAATACCTCCTTTTTTCATGTGTCTTCCCTAAAACACAAGAAAATGGATTAGATAACTAAACTACATAATGAGTAGGGGGATGTGGTCAATACTCCCACCCATATTGGTCTTTTGGCAGTGGACTATTTCCAAAAGGCTTATTTGGCCCCTACTAAGGCTCCTAATTTAGCTTTGGACAATCTGTTGTTGGATCCTCTCCTGACTATCATTTCCCAGAATGATAACCTTGGCATTCTCAGGCTGGCTACTTTTAGCATGGGGGCTTACAAAGCACTTGGCCTGAATGGTTTTCCCTCGGCCTTCTTTCAGATATTTTGGGCGATTGTTGGTGGGGACCTTGTCTTAGTTGCTCGTGATTTCTTCAAATCTGGTAAGATTCTCACACAACTGAACCACACCTTTATAGCCTTAATTCCCAAGATTGTTGATCCCTAGTCTATGACTGATTTTAGACCCATCAACCTTTGCAATACCTTTTATAAAATCCTCTCTAAAATCTTGGTGAACCGTATCAAACCCCTCCTGGATAAATTAATTAGCTCCACTCAAAAAGTGTTTGTGCCTAGTCGTCATATCCTGGATGCTACTATAACCACCCATGAATTACTCCATTCCATGGATAGATGAAATAATGCTAGTATGGCCCTTAAATTAGATATTTCAAAAGAATATGATAAGGTGATTTGGTACTTTATCCTTAAAAGTCTTAGCTAAGTTTGGGTTTGACCAATCTGTGGTCAATCTCATAATGGAATGCATAACTACGGTGAAGTAATATGTTATGGTTAATGGGACTCCTTTTGGTTTCTTTAATGCAGGAAGAGGTATTAGACAGGGAGATCCCCTTTCACCCTATTTATTTATCATGATTTTGGATGTCTTGAGTAAGAAATTTTCTAATCTATTGTCAGAAGGGTCTATTAAGGGAATTAAGGCTACCTCTTCTCTGGATCCTATTGTTATCCAACAATTTGTGGATGATACCTTCCTATTTGGGAAAGCCTATATGATTGAAGCTAGGAAATGGAAAAATTGTCTCAACAACTATGCTACTTGCTCAAGGCAGTGTATTAACTATAATAAAAGTATGATTTATTTCTTCAACAACACTCCTAACTTGCAAACTCGGGTGAATATCATTCTGGGTTGTATGAGTGGCTCCCTTCCTTCTGTATATCTTGGTTTACCCCTTACTCTCAAGGAAGTCACTCCTGACTTCTGGAATTTGGTCCTTGAAAGGATCCAAAGGAATTTGGCAGGATGGAAAGGTTCCATCCTCAGTCATGCTAGCAAATTGCAGCTCCTATTTGCTGCTCTTCAAGGTATCCCTGTTTACTTCATTTCCATTTTCAAGATCCCCATATATATTGCTGAGAAGTTTGAGAAAATACAAAGGAATTTCCTTTGGTCGGGGATCGAGGAAAAAAAGAAATTTGCTTTGGTTAAATGGGACAAAGTTTGTCAACCTAAACATTGTGGTGGGCTTGGGATAAGGAATATCTCTAGTACCAATAAGGCTTTGATGGCCAAAGTGGGCTAGGACCAATTGAGGAATAGGAAAGATTGGTGCAAAATTATGAACGCTAAGTATCTTCAAAATAGACCTTTGATTAACTATCTCTCTGATGTTCATCCTTCAGGTTCCTTCGCCTGGAAGAACATTTGCAGTCTACAGGGGATGCTTAGGATTGGGATGAAATGGAAGATTGGAAATGGTAATAGTATCAGATTTTGGGAGGACCCTTGTTTACTTGACTCCCCTCTAGAACACTCTAAATATAGGAATCTAATGAGGCTGACACAACGTTTCTTTAGTGTTTACATCAGAGATTACCTCCTTGGCCTACAAGGGTCCAGTAAGTGGAATGATCTAGTTCTTTGCTACCCTTTAACCCCTAAGCTGAGCATCCTTGCCAAGTCCCTGCAGGAGATGCTCTCCCTTACTAGATTACCATCAACCAACATGGTGGATGAATTATTTTGGACTTATGACAAGCAGGGTGATCTTTCAGTTAAAACGACTAACAATCTGCTGATGGACCACTCCTTGATCTTTGGAAGTGGGTTTGGAATAGACACATGATCCCAAAAATAAACTTCTTCTAGTGGACTTCCTGCCATAACAGGATTCTTACACAAGACAATTTGAGGAAAAGGGGATTCTAGATCCCCAAGAGGTGCTTGTTATGCAGGTGCAATGAAGAATTTGTGGACCACTTGCTACTACACTACCCGTTTGTTGTTGGTGTGTGAGAGATGGCTTTAGAGCATTTGGGCATTCAATGGACTATGTGTAAGGACATTAAATCCTTTATATTGAGCTGGTTTGGACCCTTCATTCACCCCTTACCCTATGAGATCTGGAACCAGGGCCCCCCTATTATCTATTGGTGCTTGTGGAAAGAGAGGAACAATAGGATTTTTAGGAATATTGAGATGAACCCGAAGGAGGTGTTTGGTATAGGATCTTAGCTCATCGCGGAAAACATTTCACTTTTTAAAGGGAAAATCCCAAATAAAGGTCCGACTAAGAGGGAAATTATTATGGCCAAATCTTGGCATCAAAACCTTGATGCTAATTCCTATGACAAATCTAGATCCTTGGCTAGAAGGGACACTATCTGGAAACCTCCAGACCATGGTTGGTATAAACTTAATTTTGATGGGGCGGCCAAAGGCAACCTGGGCAAAGCTAGCATAGGAGGTGTTATCAGAGACTGCAAGGGTAATTGCATGGCTAGTTACTCGGGGGGGATTGGCATCCAATCTTCTATGATTGCGGGAGCTAGAGCTCTGCTAAAGGGCATCCAGTTAGCTGTTACTATGGGGATTGAGAACCTACATATAGAAGGTGATTGTAAGTCTATCATCGATGCTGCTAACTTGGAAGATTACTGGGGTGGAGTACTTAAGAAATTTTATTAAACATAAAGCTTTTTGTGTCTATGTTGAATTTGAAGATTGCTACCCACATTTACCAGGAGGGTAATCAAGTGGCTGATGCTTTAGCTAACTTTGGCACCCATTGGAAAGTCTCTATGTGCTAGTGTAATTTGGGGAACCTATCGCCAGGTATTCAAGGTTTAATCCTTAAGGAGTAAGGCCCTTATTTGACCCATGATAATAACTAATTATGTGATTTTATGGGCCTTATGGGGGGTCCACATTCTTGTCTTATGGGCTATGTGGATAGTTGTGAATGTTGAGGTGTCTTACAAGTGGCATAATTTGAATAATGGGGCGAAGTCCGTTTTTAAAAAGGCCATTATGAGGAATTATGGAGAGTACTTTATGATTAAGGCCAAGTTGGGTCGTGCCTTATGTAATCTCTTTTTGGGGTTTGTGCTAAGCTCTCGTATATCCTTGAAGATTTTTTATTTTAATTTTGATGTGACAAATAATTACAAGGTAAATATTTTGATTGGTCCTATCTTTTCCACTATTTTGCCTGCTTTACTAAAGGCCAGGATCTTAGGTTTATCTAAATTTGACCCCGCGACCATCTTACATTGGTACTTGTGCAAAAATAACGTGGAAGGAAAACCTTCCATTCCCATCATGTCTTGCTTACCTAGCCGCAAGTGCTTGAAGTATTTCTTTAATGAGATCGCCAAGATTGCCTTTAGGGATTTAACTCCTCAAACCTGTGTTCTATACATTGCTTTGATTGCCCAAGAATGCATCCTTTGGCTTAAAGTCTTAAGTGTGCAGGCGACCTATCACTTAACCAATTCCTCTAACCTTTTTCTCTCAAAGGTTTTCTAGTTCTTCAGTGTACAGAGCGACAACATGGGTGGTGATAGGGTGAGAACGAACCCTGACAACTATGGTGAATTTCACAAGGATCCGTTGGTGTGGCACATTTGCATTAAGGCAGGCTAGCACCTTTGATGGAAAGTTTGGTGGGTCATGACCCTAATTTTATTGCGTAGTTTGCGAATTCATGGAAAGATGGAAGGGTTACCATGGGTGGTATTTCCTTCAAAGTGAACGAGGAGGTGATTGCGCAAGCAATGGGGTTTTTGTGTACTGGTAAGAAGTACTTGAAGCACATAAAGGCCCAAGATAATGAAAGTCTAAATTCCTTCTTTGTGGGTAATGAGAAATTGGTTTGTAATTAGTCAGGGTTTAAAAGAGAAGCTCTCCTGTAGCCTTGGGACCAGGTCTACCTCACCCTCATGGAGTACATGTCCCTTGAAGGTAGATACAAAACCTACTATTTCTATCACTTCCCTCTTTTAAATCACCTCCAAAACAAAATTTTGTTAAGCTTTCCTTTTTTCTTACTTACAGACTTAGAAAGCTCTGTTGAGAAGTGCATTGAGGCTACTAGCCAAAACCTGGAGGATACTCCTCCCCTGGGGCTCTGCCAAGGGCTCATTTTGAGGCTCTACCACTTCCATCTTGTGTTATGCCTGCCCAAACCTATTTTTTCTATTCGTGTTGAGGAAATTGAACCCCCTATTGTGGTTAATATCTCCCCGGATGATTCCAAACGTCCCATCAAAAAAACCCCTCCAGTTACCACTGAAATTCATAAGGCTAAACCAACTGCCAAGAAGTTTAAGGGGAGTGCGAGGATTGCCCAGTCTAGTGTTGCAGCTAGTCTCTGTGAGCTTAAGATGGTCCCTGCCAAGTTTGTCAGCAAACTTACCTCTAAAAAGAAAGTTAAGGATGAGGGGAAGGGTTTGATGGAGCCTCCAGCCACAGACAGCAGAGGAAAGAATGTTGTGGGTAGGGGCTCCAAGGGGGACACTATTGTTGCTGCTATGGTGGAGACTGGCGATGAAAACCCCATCATCAGGAGGTTTGGTAGGATGGTTAAGAATAACAAGAAAGCACAAGTTAATGACATGAAAATGAATAAGGAGAGGTCTGACAACAAAGGTTGTAGGGAGGAGGAGGAGTCTAGGGATGGTGATGAGGAGTATGTTGGAGGGCCACACCATTTCGGATTTTAGCAAAGTGCATAAGGAGAACTTGACTTCCCAGTCCTTGGACCTTTTGGATGTGGAGCGTGCTAATATTGAGAAGACTATGGATAAAGGGGAGGAGCTCCATGCTACAGGAGAGGATGGGAAAGATGGACAAGAAATTTGAAGTGGCTTGACCTGTTTCAGTGTCAAGTTAGTCCACTGTGTTATCAACGCCCTCTCTGTTGTGATGAAGGACAAAATGGAAAAGAAGACTGCTAAAGATGGCCCTGAATGGGTTAGGGATGATGTTGTTAATCTCCTTTCTCATAACTAGGAAAATGTTAGTTAATTTGTTGTTACTGCGTAGTGTGTCTGTCGATTGTTGGTCCACTGTGTATGTGTTTTTTGGCTTAGTTGTTAATGTTTTTTGGATTTGATATTTTTTGGCCCTTGTGGTTCTCCATGTAAAGGGTACAACACCCTGTAAATGCTACTTACCATATCAAAAAATATATTAGAATATTTATCTATCAAAATTTTTATAAAAAAGTATTATAAATATCATTTTCAAATTTTTTTAAATAAATAAATATCTCAAAGACAATGATCTCACACACACATTTGAAGTTTTAAAATAGAAGCATGCATTGAAATACACTAACACAAATGTTGTCATTGTTATATCTTATATCTTCTATTCATGACATCAATTTAGTTGTGAAATTTTTGACAAATATTTATGGGTATTTAAATGCCTTTGACAATTGACAATAAGAAGGAATGGTGAATTTATTATATTATTTGGTTGAAAAAATCAAGATAACAATATGTTGACATTTATTTTTAAATATAAAGACATCAAGGTTTTAAAATATATATTGATATGAAATCAATTTACTTGGAAATTTTTTGACAAATTTTATGGGTATTTAAAAGACTTTGACAATTGACAGTTAGAAAGAATGATGAATTTATAATATATATATATTATTGAAATAATGCAGAAAAAAATATAATTAAGAAGATGCAACCAACAAGCTGCAAGAGAAATACAAAAACTAGTAGCCAACAAAGACCATTACAATCATGGGGACGCAACAAAGACCCCACACATCACATAGGACCAGCCCTATAATCTGAACTTAACCATACATTGGAGCTGTTTGGAACACATGACATAATTTCCATGCAACTACAACAAATTAAACTTTATCTTGTCCAGTTGATTATCAATCTTCACATTCTTCTTGGAAACACCCTGCATATGAGAACACAAAAGGACAATTTGAAAGATAAGATCAGAGTAAAAATTTATCATTTCTCCATCCTGATGAACATTATGGTTTGAAAAAACTAAGACACATCTACTTTTCCAAAAGTTGTACAAAATGGTTTGCCTCATAGAGTCAACCACAACATTATTTTGTAAACCAAAACCCAAAATAGCTTCTTTCCATCTTAAAGTATGCCCAAAAATATTAGGAAGGTATTTGAAAATAACATTCCATTTTCTTTTAGCCCAAGAACAATCCCAAAATACATGTTTCAAACTTTCTCTATGCTGGCAAAAAAGACATCTAGTAGGTTGCACCACAAAGTATTTCAATCTATCACCCACAGACAACTTGACATGCAGAACATGGAGAAGGATGAATTTATAATATTATTTTGTTGATAAAATCAAGATAACAAAATTTTGTTGATATTTATTTTTAAATATAAAGATATAATTTTTTTAATATATATTAATATGAAATTATTAATAAGTAACACACAAGTATATAATATTTATTACACTTTTGAAATAAAAAGAAAAAAATTTACAATAATTCAAAATAACTTTTAATAAAATTAAAAATTACAATGTTTTAAAGAATATAGTTAATAAGTTTGTTATTAGTCTATATCTGGAAAATGATGCTTTACTCCAGAGTGTGCAGCAATATGATTTCACCAAGGGTTATGGTCTAGTGGGAGGTTTATTCCCAAGACATTTAATTCATTTCAAAAAGAGATATGCATAAATTTTCCAAGGCATGCTTTTATCAACAATGCATGATCTACTTCTTCTTACCAGTATCAAGTTCTTAACAAGTACAAATTTGCATTTTCTATGGAGGAGATAGATGATTTTAAGAGGAAGTATCATGCAATATCCTTCTTGAGGAATCATACATGTGTTCATGATCTGCAATTATCAATTCAGCCACAAGCTACGAAGGGGAAATTTTGTTATCGTTACATTCCTGACATAAATAAAATAGTTCCATCGCATGATTATGATTATAAGAAGAAGCAGGTGGTGAATGAAGAAAGCTTCGTAAATGGTCCTTGAAGAGTAGGAAACAAGTCGGCTTCATTTTAATCATGTTTTCATAAAGCAGCTATCATTTTGGAATATTTTGTAATTGGGTCATAATTGTGAAACTTGTAAAGGGTTATTAGTTACTATTTCAGAATTAAATAGGATGGTTTGTCTATGTTACAGGGTCTTTAATGATGTATTTGGCTATGTAATGGGGCCTATTATGTAAAGGGTTTTAAGGGGTCTTGATAGTGAAAGGGTGCAACATCTGTATTTTGGTCTAGTCTGGGTCATGGTTTTGTAAAATGTAAAAGGGTTATTTTGTGAGGTATTGTAAAGTGGTCGAATCGAAAAGCGTCAGTCAAAGGTCTTTCTCGAGATATAACCAAGGGTTTTCTTTCTGGTTCTTTCCCACCGGT
Source organism: Sequoia sempervirens (assembly GCA_007258455.2). Taxonomy (NCBI): domain Eukaryota; kingdom Viridiplantae; phylum Streptophyta; class Pinopsida; order Cupressales; family Cupressaceae; genus Sequoia; species Sequoia sempervirens. The sequence goes on from VDFB02259067.1 coordinate 17,146, forward strand.
ATGCTCACCTGAACCAGGGTTTTGTAAAACTTATATTTAATATTAATATATTTATAGTGGCTTGCCACTTTTACCTAGAATATATATATATATATATATATATATATATAAAATAATTTTGAAACAAATATTAAATTTAGCTATTCATAGATATAATAAATAACAAAAAATTTCTAAAATAAAAAAATAAATATTTAAAATATCTATTAATTAAACTTAAGAAAAATTATCCATGTTTATAAATCCTATGAAAGAAAATTTAAAACAGTAATTTATAAACATTTTAAAAACATTTAAACAAATTCAATAATATATATTCTATTTGTAATAGACCTTTAAATATTATTATATTTAAAATGACTCAATCATTATTATCAACAAATTGTAATGTAAGATAGTAATCAATGTGATTTGTACCAACAGGTTGTATACTACGATGCCTAAAAGCCAAAAATAATAAAATTTAGAAGTGTAGCAAGTTGACCCTAGAAGTTTAAATTACTTGATCTGGAAATCTACAATCATGAGGAAAAAGAAATGCAAGCTATGTTATCTTGGCTTTGAAAAATTCAATGAATATAATAAGATACTATGTTTGGCATGTCACAGTAAATGGCAGAAGGAAAAATAGAGCAGAACAAGTCAATGGTGGATTTGGAAACCAAAGCAAGCAGATATTTATCAGTAAATAAGACAGGAACATATATAGTTAACATCTATTGTGGTTAACATATAGGATTTTGATGTTAAAAAATATTTTTTATCATAAAAATCAGCAAGTTAATTATAGCATATCAAGATTTATGTTGATAAAATTCGAAAATAGTTAGAAAATTAATTATATGTATTAAATTTAGTCTTTATTCTACGACGTATCAAATCTTTGCAGCCAACAAGCTAATTATAAAATATGTTAAGACTAGCATTTATCAAGAATAATCACTAAACTAATTACAACATATCAAGCTTTATACTGATAAAGCTCAAGAAACAAGTTAATTACAATATATATATATTAAAGCTAACCTTAAAGCCAGCATGCTAATTACAACATGCCAACTCTTTATGCTGATAAAACTCAAGAACTTTCAGCAAGATAATTATAACGTATATTAAAGCTAGCCTTTATCAAGAACAGTAAGCAAACTAATTACAACACATCAACTGTTTACACTGATAAAACTAAAAAAACAGTTAGCAAGCTAATTACAATATGCCAAGACCTTTATGTTGATAAAAAGAACAGTCAGCAAGTTAATTATAAAATATCTTAAGGATAGCATTTATCAAGAATAATCACCAAACTAATTAAAACTATCAAGCTTTACGCTAAAACTCAAGAACAATCAACAAGTTAATTACAATATATGTTAAAGCTAGCCTTTATCCTACAAAGTCAGCAAGCTAATTGCAACATGTCAACTTTTAAGCTGATAAAACTCACGAACAGTCAGTAAGCTAATTACAACATATATTATAGTCAACCTTTATCAAAAACAATCAGCAAACTAATTACAATGTACAAACTCTTTACACTGATAAAACTCAAAAATAAATACAAATTCTTTACACTGATAAAACTTAAAAAACAATAAACAAACTAATTACTAACACACCAATTCTTTATGCTGGTAAAAATCAAGCTTCTATGATTAGAATCTCAATCTGTATACCCTCAAATTTTGAAGCTAGAAAAGGTCAGTAGCCTCTTAAATGTAACTAAGAGTCCTTATATTCAAGCTTTTAACATGGTGCCTGGTTTACTAGAACACTTACATCCAATTACAATTCCTAGACAAATTTCTCATACCAGCGTAAGGTAATATTGTCTGCCACATTGTTCACCACATCAACAAGAAGATTATCTCCTTCATGAACATATATAGTTGGCCCTGGAAACTTCCCATTGACAGTCACAATCTCCTGTTCTTTGCAGAGTCTCCACACCTTCTGTGTTCCAATCTGCAAAGCCATTAACAAAGCTCCATTAAAAAAACATTACAAACAATTGTCACAACATATTTGAAGGATCTAACAAGCAAAGCCAACCTGCAATTCTCTTAATATAATGCCCATCATTTAAAGAATCTTAGAAAACACTCACAACAAATCTTTGTTGCACCAGAGCTGCAGAAGCTAACAATGGTGTTATGAAGATTATGCAGGAAACCATTAGTTTCAAGGCAATTGCCATGTCTGCCATTGTTTTCAAGCTTTTCAAGTTGTACAGACTGGTCGTGGGATCGACAGACTTAAATATATACAGATGAAGTCATGAACGAAGCTTCTTGGGTAGAGACATCTTGCATGGTTACAAAATTTTATCTATCTTCGCTGACCGTAGATAGCGCGTAACCACGTACAAAGTCATGGCGATGGAAAACTCAGGTCAATAATGGTTTTTTTTGTTGCTGGTTCTTCTCTGATCCGATGCTCTCTTGTGCTTATGTGTTTGGACTTTTGTTTTTTATTCGTTCACTGTAACCCGCCGGCAAGCTTTTCTGTTTTTGGGTGTGGAAAGTAGCTTTTCTTAATTAAATTAATTCTTTTAATAATTTTTTTAACACTTTGTTTTAATTGGTATCTCAGAAATTTTTAGGCTAGAGATAGATGAGGTTACAAATGGGGGGTCTGGTCTCCAGTATAAATCGCAAATGGGATGTTTGATCTCCGCATGAATACATTGTATTAATATGAATAGTCCAAATCTAAATGGGGTGCTTGATCTCGACATGAACCATAAACCACAAACGGGGTGTCTGATCTCTACATGAACACATTGCATTAATGTGAATAGTCCAAACCCAAATGGGGGGCTTGATCTCCGGCATGAACCATAAACGGGGTGTCTATCTCCATGTGAACACATTGCATTAATGTGAATAGTCCAAACCCATGAGCTCAATAATTTAGGAGGGACACAAGTCCGTGCATGAAAACAAGGGCATGAACATCCACAGCGTTAATACTAAGGTTCAAACCTGCTAGCACATTGGATTGGAAAGGGCATAATACCTATGATCACAATGGTCTAGTGGAGATTCGAACTTTGGTGGCAACAACAACAATGCCATGACCTAACCATTGAATTATGCATGAATGAATTTTCAACACTTAATTTTATTGTAAAATTAAATTATTATTAATTATTTTAATGTCAAATTATTTAATTTAATCATATGTAAGATTATCATTATTAAATTATTTAAGATTTAAATAAAATTTTGAATAAAAAAATTGTCAATAGATTCTTGGTCTATTGGTGTAGTTGAATTATTCTTATGAGTCTATTAAGGAATACGTCTCATTTAGTGCATGAAGAGTGAGGGGTTGAACCCAAGATCTATGGGGAGCAAACCCACGGCCCAAGCCAACTCCACTACCCAAACAAACTTTAATATGTCTATTTTTGTTATTATTAGTAAAGTGAGATTTTCAAAATGTTAAATTTCTTTTATAAAATAGAAAAAATAAAATGATGAAATTTGTGAAACAACAAAAAGCAATAACATAAAATTAACAATAGTAAAGTTGCATTACATTAGCAAAGTAAAGGAATTGAAGAAAAAAAACTTGGGGTTAATGATCCATGGGCCAAAAGAAATCAATTGAAACAAGATGGTTTGAAAAAAAATGTTCCAAAGAAAATTTGACAACCTCTTCCTTCTTTTACTGATGCAAGAATCCTTCCAAATTGAATTCTCATTTTAAAAGTTACTATTGAATCAAAAGATCCAAAAACTCATATGAAATCTTCTCTTCAAAACACCATCTCTTCTTTATCATGAAAAGGGGGAGCAACCTCTCCAATATAGGGGTGATGTTGTGGATATTGTTTAATTTATTTTATTTAAATAAATATGAATCTAAATTATTTTATTTACTTGAGAGTTAATTTATTTTATTTTAGTTTGAAATTCTTTATTTTATTTTAGTTTAGAATTCTTTATTTTATTTTATTTACATTGTTCACTTTACATTGCTTTAATTTAGAATTATTTGTTATGTTTAATGTGGTTAGGAAAATTCACCTTGGATGCCTGAAAATTCACCATCAACAATTCACTGCCATGAAAAATTCAAATCATGGAAAATTTACCAGTACCAATCCACGATGAATTTGTCATGGCGATGAATTGTTGGGGTGAATATTCCACTGGTGAATTGTTGAGGTGAATTTTCCTATAGCTGTTTAATGTACAATACATTTATTTTACTTTTGTATGCAATTTATTTAAAATAATAGACTTCATATTATCATTCTTAAATCATGGAGCACGGGTAGGAAAAGTAGAATTTTGAATCTCTGAATCATGGAGCAGGCCGTGGAGCAGGATTTGAGGATTCCCAAGCTGAATCGGCGCACATTTTGAGTGCAAAGAAAGGTAAGGTTGATTCTGATGAGGACACTGGAAACAAATTCTAGGTGGACCCGTGAGGAAAGACAAATCAGGGGGGTCCCCTGAAGATCAATAAGGTGGAAAGGGAAAAATTTCCAATGTGGGGAAAGAGACCGCTGAAAGGGAAGGAGCTAAGCGTAGACCTTGGGCTTCGCTGTTTGGAATCAAACCAAACGGTAAATCTATTTTCCCTCCAGTGAGTAACCATTTGGAACCAGCGAAAGGTAAGTTTTCTATCTCTGTGCCTGATCCTATCATTGATCAAAACATTGCTTTGATGGAAAAAGTATTGGTTGGAAAGTTTATGGGCCCCAGACCAAATGTTGAGGTGGTCAGGGAATTTGTTAAAAATAAGTGGAGAACAAATGGGAAAGTGTTTGTAGCTGCTCTTCCTAAAGGTTTCTTTGCCTTTGAGTTTACCTACAAGGAGGATATTTTGGCTGTTAGGAGTGGAGGACCTTGGGTCATTGGAAAATCCTCCTTGGCCCTAAAGAAGTGGACCTCCTGCCTGGACCTTTCTGATTCTATCTTTGAGAACGTTCCAGTGTGGGCTACACTCTCGGGTCTCCCTCTGGAATATTGGAATGAGGACATTTTCAATGGCATAGCAAGTTCCTTTGGTGAACTTCTCTCTATTGACTCTATGACAAAAGCTAGAAAGCGATTAGTATTTTCCAAAATCTGTGTAGGAGTTTCACAGAGTGCTGATCTTCCTTCTTCAATAGACATTCAATCTAAGTTGGGAACCTAAACGCAAACTATAGAGTTTGAGTTCATTCCCTTTGCCTGATTCAAGTGTAGGAAATTAGGGCATTGGGATAAGAAATGTCCTCTAAATGTCAGTAAAGAAACAAAAAATCACCCATCCAATCCTAAGACTGTATGGAGAAAGAAAAATGACGGGGAAGGTTAAGCAATAAATACCAATGAGGAGGCTGGTAGGAAAAATGAGACTCAGAGGAACACCTCGGATAATATTGATGAAACATAATCTAAGGATCACCAAACAAGAGCAGAAAATAATATTGGTTCAAGGGAAGATGAGGAAAGAACATTGGAAAATATGGAGGAAAGAACATTGGAAAATATGGAGGAAAGGAATAGGGATGAGGACTTTGTCTCCTCTACTCTCAAGACTTTACCAAAAGAAAAAGAAAATGGGTTCCCTGGATTGGAGGATATTCCTATCCAGGGTCTGTCTTTGGATATTGGCATCCCAATCCAGAACGAGACTTCTTCCGAATGCTCCCCTTTGAGTGATCTCCTGGAAAAATTAACCCCAAAGTTTGTAAAGGACACCTTTGAAGATTTGAGCCAGGATATTGAACTTTTGAGTGAAAATCTGAATCAGCCTAGGAATGGCCTAATGGATACCCTCCCTTGGGAGCAAAGAAGAATGAATGACAAGGAATGGGATTTTGGTAGAGAGATGGAGAGCCAAGAAGACACTGAATGGGAAGAAGTCCTCTCTCATTCTAAGAAAAAGAAGGAGAAAATCAAACATCAAAATACTCTGAGTGGAGTTATTACCAGAACAAGAGCAAAGGCGGATTGTGGTGCCACTAAGTGTGGCTAGGGCAGAAGATCAAGCAAATGGTAGAGAGAGCATGAAATCTTTTAGGACATAGCAGATGGTGTTCAAAAAACTATTTCAGAGATCCTCCAATCCCTTGGTAAGACATGAAGATTATGTCCTGGAATATAAGAGGGCTCAATAGCTTTCACAAGAGGGATGTTTTGCACACTTTTGTTAGGGATCATAAACCAAATATTCTCCTCATCCAAGAAACTAAAATTCCCAAAGAAAAGGTGGAGAAGATCAAAATGTTTCAGAACTGTGGGACTCAAGGAAATAGTTCAGATGGTGCGTCAGGAGGCATAGCTACTTTTTGGAACCAGAACTTCATCAAAGGGGAACCTTTGTTGGAAAGCAACAATCATGTGGCTACTAAATTCACACATATCAGAGATAACTTTAGCTGGATTCAGTCGAATGTCTATCCTCCTAATGGGAAAGGAGCTAGAAAATTTTTGTGGAACGAGCTCTCAAATTTTCATAGAATTTTTGATAATGACCATTGGATAGTCATGGGTGACTTTAACACACCCCTTCTGAATGAGGAGAAATTTGGAGGGTCTCAGGTGAACCAGGAGAGTAAGTTTGATCTTTTCGATTTCATCAACAACAAGGAGCTGATTGATATGGACTTGCAAGGAGCCAAATACACATGGTCAAATAGAAGAACTGGTAAGGATCTAATTCAAGTTAGGTTAGATAGAACCTTAATTTCTCATCAATGGCTCTTAAGCTATTTTTTCTCTTTTAAAGCTCTCTCTCTAGAGTTGGGTCGGATCACTTTCCTATAAGTATTGTGGCAGACCCTATAAAGGTGAAGAAAAACTTGTCCTTTAGGTTCGAAAGAATGTGGCTATCCCATCCCCAAATCTTAGATGAAATTAGGAAATGGTGGAATATTGATGTTCCGGGAACTGCCATGTTCAGAATTGCTAAAAAGCTGAGAGAAGTCAAACACAATTTAATATGGAAAAATGAATCCTTTGGAAAAAATTTTGGCATTAAATCCGAACTTCAAATGAAGCTTGTGGAGATCCAGTACAAAATCCAAAAGGAAGGATACATTGAAGACATTAAGGACAGGGAAAATGAGTTGCTGGTGAAGATGCATGACATAATAGCAAAAGAGGAGGAGTTCTGGAGGTAGAGATCGAGGGTGTTATGGCTCTCTGCTGGAGATCGAAACACTAGGTACTTCCATTTATCTGCTTCAAAACATAGGGCTTCCAACATAATCGCTTCCATAGAAGTTAATAGTACTAGATTTGAGGAAGAGGAAGACATCAAAAAGCAAGCCATCCTCTTCTATAATAATCTTCTTTCGGTGAATGGGGAAATCAATCAAAATGATCAAGATTTTCTTTTAGAGGCCATCCCCAAGGTTGTCATTAGGGAAGACAATGAAAAGTTGATGGCCATTCCCACTATGGAGGAAATCAGGAAAGCCATTTTTTCTTTTGAAGGGAACAAGGTCCCTGGGTTTGACGGATTTCCTATGTTCTTTTTTCAATGGTTTTGGGAAATTGTGGAAAATGATGTTGTGAATCCTGTAAAGGAATTCTTTGGTTCCAGAAGGCTCCTTAAGGAACTGAATGCTACTTTCATGGTTCTCATTCCTAAGAAACTAGGGGCAATAGAGTTTGAGGCGTTTAGACCCATTAGTCTTTGCAATTCTCTCTATAAAATCATCTCTAAGGTGTTGACTTCAAGGATCCTTTCTATCCTTCCTTCGTTGATTTCCCCTCAGCAGAATGGATTTGTTCCTGGAAGGAAAATATTAGACTCAATAGTCACAGTCCATGAGAATATTCATTCACTTGTGGAATCTAAAACTGAAGGGTTTCTTCTCAAGCTGGATATCTCCAAAGCATATGACCGTGTTGACTGGGAGTTTTTATTCAAAATTCTGAGGGGGTTTGGATTCAGTAGTAGAGTCATTCAGTTGGTGAATCAGTTGGTTACCACTGTCTCCACAACCATCATTGTTAATGGATCTCCTTCTAGTTTCTTTCAAAACTCAAGAGGCTTGAGACATGGTGATCCTATCTCTCCTATTCTGTTTACTATAATGGCTGAAAGCCTGGGAAGGAATTTGAAGAGATTGATTGAACAGAGGTCCCTTATTGGTCTTAGTCCTTCTTCCATGAATTTAATCTGTTCTCACCAATAGTTTTTAGATGACACTATGCTGATGGGTAGATCTTCCATGAATGAGGCTAACTTTGAAAAAAACACTAGATGTTTATGAAAAGGTGACTGGACAGAAGGTCAATAGACAAAAGAGCTACATCTTTTTCTTCAATACCCCTAAGCATAGACAGGTCAAGATCGCTAGAATCCTTGATTGTAGGGTGGATTCTTTACCTTCTTCCTATCTTGGACTTCTGTTATGCCTTAAACCTCCAGATTCCTTTTGGTGCTCTTTGGTTGATAGGTTCAAAAAGAAATTGGCTGGCTGGAAAGGAGCTCTTCTAAGCCAAGTTGGAAAATTTTAGCTTCTTAAAGCTTCTCTTCAGAATCTTCCAATTTATGCCTTAAGCCTCTTCAAAATCCTTGCCAAATACGCAGAGGCCATTGAAAAGATGCAGAAAAGATTCCTCTGGTCTAGAGTGGAGGAAAGAAATGGAATGCCTCTTATAGGGTGGGATTTGGTTTGCAGACCAAAGACTTTGGGGGGTTTAGGTCTCAAAAAAATTAGAATAATTAACAAAACTCTCCTAGCCAAACAAATATGGAGATCTTTCTCGTCTAGAGGAGAATGGAGAGATATTTTTAAAAGTAAATATATGGTTGACGGTACGACCCTGAAAGCTTTGTTGGATTCTCCTATCCTCCCACGTGGTTCAACTTACTGGAATGATATGATTGCTAGTAGAAAATTTTTGGAATCTGGGGTAGGTTGGCACATCAGAAGTGGTAATCAAGCTAGATTTTGGGAGGATAAATGGCTCTTTAAGGAATCCCTTATTAATATTGAAAGATTCAATAGATGGGAAGAGTAATGTAAATCTGCTTTCAGGGATCTTGTTAAAGATTACTGGTTTGAAGGAGATTGGGTGAAATTATGTGTGATTAGTCAAGACTTGGCTCAGCTCCAATCCTCCTTAAAGCCTGTCAACATGGGACAAAATCAACAAGATGACACTCTTGTTTGGATGGATAACCCTTCCGGTAACTACTCTGTCTCTTCAGCTGTCTCTTTGCTGTCCCTTTCTCAAGCCCCCCTTCCCTTCTGGTTTAAAGCTTGGATTAACACCTAACTCCAAAAGTTAATATCTTCTTCTGGATAATGCTTCAGAATAAGGTTCTCATGGTGGATAATCTTTGTAAATGGGGATTTCATATTCCCAACAAATGCTACCTCTATAAGAGTGAGGCGAAGTCAGCCAACCACTTGTTCCTCCACTGTCTGTTTTCCTCCTTAATCTGGGGAAAACTATTAGCTATCTGGAATCTCTCCTGGGTTTTTCCCCATACCATTGAAGAGTTCTTCTTACAATGGAAAACTCCTCAAAATCCCCATATTCGAAGGTTATGGGCCTTCTTATTCCCTTTTTTTTCTTGGGGTGTGTTGAAGGAACACAATAATAGACTTTTCAGGGACAAGGAGATGTCAGAAAATATTGTCTTTGAGAAAAATTTTAGACTCATAAAGGAAAACTTTAATGTAATTCCTTAAAAAGCTCCTAATCTAGATGATGTGGTGTGCAATCCCTATGATTTAAGGATTGAAAAATATTGGGATATTAAAATGGACATCTCTTCTGCTTCCAAGCCTACTAAGAAAAGCAGGGAGTGTGTCCGCTGGACCTTTCCCCCAAATGGTTGGTCTAAGGCCAACTTTGATGGAACTGCGAAGGGTAACCCGGGTCTGGCTGGAAGTGGAAGTGTTCTAAGGGATTCAAATGGTAGCTTTATTGCTGTTGTGGCTATATCCCTTGGCCATCAAACCAACCATGTGGCGGAGGCTATAGGAGCTTTTCAAGTTTTAAAGTTAGCTTATAATCTGAATATAAGAAACTTATGGCTTGAAGGAGATTCTAAAAATATTATAGATTGTCTTTTAGGAAGGACCCCACCCTCATGGATGATAAAGAATTGGATAGATGAAGCTAAGCCTATTCTAGACAAATTTGAAAAAGTTAAAGTTTCACTCATATACAGGGAAGCTAACAGCGTGGAAAACTACTTTGCGAATGAAGGGGTTAGGAAGCAAGGTCTGAACACGTGGCAGAATTGTAGGGACTTGAGAACGAAAGTCAGGGCATTACTAGACTATGATGTTACACATGGGAAAGAGCCAAATACAATTAATGATTAAAGAGAAAGGGGCCAGGTACATTGAAATCAAGAGATCTTATGGGGTCGCGTCATGTTACTTAGAAGGGAAGAAAAAGCGGCACGCTTTGTGGGTGCATTAGAACAACTGCATTATTTTGCAACAGGCCCTTAGTGCTGGTAGAGTATGCAGTAAGGAGCAAACGAAAATGGGGGGGATAGGAAAAGAGTTGAGCCTAAAAGCTATGAGGTGCATACCAGGAATGAGAAGGTTTGGGAGCAGATTGAGAAAGGTGGGCTGATCCCATATCTGGAAAAACTTCATGGGACCAATTTTGTGGCTATGGATTACTTCGAGAAGAACTGCAACAATGGCGAAATCATTATCTTTGGAAGAAAGGTGAAGTTGGATGAGCAGATTATAGGGGATATTACCAGAATGTCTACTAAGGGCGTGAAGTTTTACCGCAACAGAAGGTTCTCTGACGAGGCGGTCATCAGATTTCCCAAGAAGGACAAGGAGAAATTAAAATTGGTTAAAATATCTCACAACTACTTCAAAATTGATACTATCAAGGTGCTGTGGATAAAAGTACTTTGTGTTATTATGGAGTATATCACCCCAAACGAGAGATTTACTAGAGTGTATGGGCATCATTTCGCCATTCTCAACCACTTCCGCCATAAGGTACAAATTTCTTTGCCACACTACTTGTTATGAGTAATAGCCTTGAGGACCATAGGAAAAACCCCAAGAGATACCCCATTCTTCATCTTGGTCTTATTAGGTTAATTTTTGAACACTATCAAAGCATGCCAACTTTATCTAAACCCATGGCTTCTTCAGAGTTTGAGGACTATAATACCGATACCGGAGGGTCGAAGACTCAGCCAAACAAGGAGAGAATTGTTGATACCCACCCGTCCTCTGAGATGTCTGGTAAGAAAACCCAATAAAAAAAACCCCAGCCTGCTGAAGCTAACCCTGAGGCCCTTCCTGATTGCTCTGCCCCCTTAAAGAATCCTGTTCTTAAGGGCTCCCCTACCAACAAGTTGGTTTCCTATTCTACAGATTCCATAGAAGATAAATCCAAGAACCCAAAATCCAGTAGAAATTTTGTGCCCTCCCCTCCCGCCTCTTTCAAATTCGAAGGTACCAAATTCCCTTGCTCCCCCAACCCAGGAGATGTTAATCTCATATTAGACCGGGGTCAGACTGGTGACATTCTGGCCTCTGCTAGAAACGACGTCAGTGACATTTTCAAGGTCCTAAAGTGGGCCTATCAAGAAATTAATGAGCTCAATCAAAGAAACATGGAACTGTACATTAAGTCAGAGGAGCTGAAGCTAAAGTTGGCCACCCTCACCAACGAAGAAGGGAATCAGAACAAGAGCAACATTGGTAAGAAAGGAGGTGACATTGATGAGAAATACAAGTCTATGGAAGAGGAAATGGTTAAAATTAAAAATAATTTGAAAACAGTCGTGGAACAAAATCATAAAATGGCTAGGCACAATGCAATTATAATCAATGCTATGTTTGAAAAGCTGGAAAAAACACAACAGGGTTCGCTGGTCGTAGACTTGGAAGAGAACAAGGAAAGCAAGAATGAGGACCAAGGCATCTCTAAAAGGACCTAGGCCAATCTTAAAAGGAAAGTGCCTCCCACAACACAGATGGTTTAGATCTTAAAGAGGAGAGTTCAAGACATGAACGAGCTGGAAGCTAAGACTGTTGATCTTTTAAAAACTCAAATTTAGTTGCTGCTGGCTTTCTGTCTAGTTTTTTGGTTTTGTGTCCTTTGCTAACCCTTTTGTTGGCTATGGGTGTTTACTGTTGTTTTTTTTATAGCCTTTCGGACTGTGATGTCTCTTTTGACTCTTTCTTTATTCTGTAAACTTTGTGGTTTCAGGTCCCTATAAAACCCGTTTTTTCCTCTTTCAAAAACTTTAATTTAATTTTAAGATTATTTATATATTTATATTTTGATTATTATAAACTATTATATTACTTGGTTTATAAAATATTTCTTCCATATAAAATTAATCAACAAACTCATTTTAAACTCAACCATAAATACTATCATATAAGAATTCTAACATAAATATTTACAATAAAACTCAAAAATTTAATTATTTAAACTGGACTCTTTGAACAAAATATATAAATCAATCAATATATATATATATATATACTTTCAACATAATTATTATAATCAATATGTTGTAACTGTCTAATTTAATTTTCATCTTGGTCTTATTAGGTTAGTATATGAACACTATCAAAGTATGCCAACTTTATCCAAACCTGTTGCCTCCACGACGTCTGAGGACTATGATACAGATAGTGGGGGTTCAAAGAATCAGCCTTACCAGGAGAGAATTGTTGAAGCACACCCATCCTCTGAGATGTATGGTAAGAAAACCCAATGTAAAAAACCCAAGCTTGCTAAAGCTAACCCTAAGACCTACCCCGACTGCCCTATCCCCTTAAAGAATCTTGTTCTCAAGGGCTCCCCTGCCAATAATTTGGTTTCCTACTCTGCAAACTTCTTAGAAGACAAAGCTGAGAACCCTGAAGCCAGCAAAAATTATGTGCCCTCCCCTCCCGCCTCTTTCAGAGCTGATGGTACCAGATTTCCTAGCTCCTCCAACCTAGATGATGTTAACCTCATATTAGATCGGGTTCAGTCTGGAGACATTCTTGCCTCTGCAAGAAATGACATTGGTTATTTTCAGGGTTTTGAAATGGGCCTATCAAGAAATTAATGATCTTAATCAAAGAAATAGGGCTCTGTATAGCAAGTCGGAGGAGTTGGAATTGAAGTTAGCCACTCTCAGCAACGAAGAAGGAAAACAGAAAAAGAACAGCACTGGAACAAGAGAAGGTGAAATTGAGGATAAGTACAAGTCTCTGGAAGCTGAAATGGTAAAAATTAAAAATAACATGAAAACTGTTGTGGAACAAAACCATAAAATGGCTAGGCACAATGCCATCATCATCAATGCTATGTTTGAAAAGCTGGAAAAAATGCAACAGGGTTCGCTGGTCGTTGATCTAAAAGAGAACAAGGATAAAAGAAAGAACAAGGACCAAGGTATTTCGAAAAGGACCCGTGCCAACCTTAAAAGGAAAGTGCCTCCTACTACCCAGATGCTTCAAATTTTAAAGAGGGGAGTTCAGGATATGAATGAGTTGGAAGCTGAGACTGCGGATTTATTAAAGACCCAAATTTAGTTGTTGCTGGTGTTTTGTCTGGTTTTTTAGTTCTATGGCCTTCGCTGGCCTTTTTGGTGGCTGTGGACTTTTCTTGTTGTTGTTTTTACAACCTTTCTACTTTTGGTGTCTTTAATGATCTTATCTTTAGTTTGTAAAATTTGTGGTTTCGAGTCCTTGTAAAACCCATTTTTTCCTCTTTCAAAAACTATCTAATTTAATTTAATGAACAATAGAACATTCTAGAGCTTACACCTGATGTCGCAAGTTTGACAAATAAATTAATAAACCATTGAATCTTCCACAAAAATTCCACGATGTTGAGCATGTAAGAGATAAAACTAACCATGCAAGAGATAAAACTAGCAGACATAAACATCTAGAAGAAGGATCTGATAAAGCACTTATTTAGTGTAGAGAAGAAAGAAGAAATAATTACTTTTTTGTGAAGAAACATTCAGTTGTTATCCATTCGCAACAAGAAACATTCAACTCATGAAATCTACATCATACTCTATCAAATTTCAAACAATGATGAGCTGTTTTTCTTTAACAAATTTCATAAATTTGACTGTTAAATTGTTTTTCTCTTTTAAGTTGGATTATTATTAGGATCCATATAATTTACTATTATCAATTATTATTTTTATTATTGAGAGGAATCAAGAGTTTAGCCTAGCGATCTAGAGTTTATTCTTTTATAGGGTGAGGTCCCCCATAACCTCTCAAGCGATGTGCAATGGACTATCATCCACACACCATGGGAAAATCAAGAGTTGAACCCACGACCTGGGCTACCTAAAGTGGCAATCGAGTTTGAGTGAGCTAACCCCAAAGATCTATAATTCACATAGCTTACAAATTGAATGTAATTAGCAATTGTAGAAATTTTGTTTTTATATTAAATGTAAAAACTAGAATTGAAATTAAACCCTAGGATATAAATAGTCTTGAATCAACAAAGACAAACCATAGTCTTTGATTTTATGAATACATGAAGTGATTTAAATAAATTTTTATTATTTATTTAGTAACCTAGAATGGGACTCTAGGGGCCAACAAAAAATTGAATTAATGCCAAATGTTTTTAATGAGTTGTTAACAAAGTCCACGACTTAAATCAATCTCTAAGGTTCTATACAAAATATAGAAAAAATGACAACATTATATCATTTCCATAAACCCTAAATAGATATATAATAATTATCTTGTTCTATTATATAAATGATATACTACAATAATAATTCTTTCATTATCCCAATGGCTAATTCATTAAACAATTTCTAATGAGGAGAAACCAATTGAACTAGGCAACTCAATAACAATAATTCATATCCTCTATATAAAAACTATCAAAAGGAGGCCTTATGGTGATTAATCATACTTATGATCACTGAAATAAACAGATCATAACAAAGAACCTCCCAAACTAGATTAGCCAATGACCTAAAAACCACCAAAGTATTAATAAAGTAACCTCACTTAGACCAAACCAACCATTGACCTGAAAACCAACAAAGTATTGATAAAGATGTGCATATATAGTATAGGAGGAAAAATATAGTGGGCTTCATCATTGTAAAGAGTAAGTTTATTAATAAAACATATATACCATATTAATATTTGAGGGAGAAAGGAAAATCACCTTTGCCTCATTGAATCCTCACAAGCCTTCATACACTTCTCACATTTGGCCCCATTAGGAGGAGGGATTTGATGAAATATTTTGATCAATCTAAAATGAATGAATAAATACCATTGGTATCATTAACTTTAACAAATTATCTAAATCTTTAACTACTCTCACTAAGTGCTCTTGTCAACACTTTACTTCATGGAGATGATTAAGAAGGTATTTGAAATATACCTCATGTTGATGATGGGTATCCTCAATGTTATTGTAGAGTAGTTATGATCTAACCATACTCAAGAGGATAAATGTGCAGCTAAGGGATTGTTCCCTATCAAATATGTTTGTACAACCTCTAATATGACTCAAATCTAGTAACAAATTTATACATGCACACCTAAATGCCCAAACATGGCTCCCTATCAAGCTCCTTTGCTAACTCCCAAATTCTAAACACCCACAATTGAATGTTTATGATTTGTATTTCCTTCTTTAAAAAATGAATAAAGTTACTCATCATTTTCCTCTACAAATAATTTCAGTTTCCTTTATTTTCCTTTACTATTACTACGGTCTACGAGTTTCTAATTTCACTTCTCATTCTAATGATAAATCCTACATTTTATTCTCCTTTCCTTTTCACCCATCTTCATTTTTACCCAATGACCTAATGTTTCCACCTCGAACTAGCTTTCTCTCCCAAATGGCAATTGTATAAACTTAATATTTGTACCCTTATCATGTATCATCTCAAGTAGTCTTTATTTTATCATTAATTTTTTATTCTTCATCACATCCTTACATTGGGGGTTTAATCCCCTTTCAAGTCTTATCACTCACCCATTATTAGTCCAATGATTGTAAGCCATTATTGATGAGAGGTCTCACCTCCTAGGGAAAATAATCCTTCCAAAGAATTAAATATTAACCTTCCTTTCTAGACATATCAACCTAGGCTTATTTGGTAGTCAATCTACCACCTTATTGTTGGATTTTCTAATATGGAAAAATGTGATGTTATCTTCTAACTATATTATTGGATTAAAAAACAATGGTAACTAGAATTCAATTATTAAATTTTCCAACTTGTACACATTCAATGACCACCTTGGAATGACCTTCTACCTAGATATTTATGCATCCTTTCTCTATCACTATTTTAAGCCACACAATATCAATTTCCTCTACTATTTTTTTTATCACAATTGAAGTTAAAATAATGCATATAGATGGGTTAAATTCATTCCCAATTTTTAAGACATGTCCATCCCTTATTGGATCAAGATTTAATTTAGTTTCCCCATCAAAATTAAAATTCATCCAACCTATTGATGGATGAGATTAGTATTTCCCTTCCTTTATTCTAATTACATAAAGGGCTGGAGCACATGGTGATCAATATCTTGGCCAAGCATTAGCCTAACATTTTTAAAATACATCACTAATCCTTCATTCCTTCTTTTTTTGACACTCTCATAAATCCTCTAGAATAAATTCTATCCCATCCCATACATAATTAGCCCTTAAATCCTTGTCATTAAATAATTTTCTATCCCTTTATAGCCAAAATTTTTAAACTATTATTATTATTGTACAATCTAATAGAAATGTAAAACCTTCACTCTTCAAAATGATCTTTAATCCATTTATTTCTTTGATTAGGTTGATGAAAATGCCAATCTTAGCTCCTATATTATTAGGAATAAATTCTAGATTTGAGCAAAAAAATTCAATGTAAAAAGAGGAGATCACTTGTTTCTCCCACTTTTTTTAACATCAAGCAAATGGATGGTCTAGGTTTTTCCAAATTTTACAACTTATCTCAAGTGAGTGACCTTCCTTTGACTATGATCCATAGGAAGGCATTGAATTTAGGTAATCATTTTATTGTCTATATTATCTCTCTAAGGAAATTGTAAGATATTATAGAATTGGGAGTCATGATAAGCATATATTGTTGTAAGTATCCTAAATTCACTCTTGCTCCAAATTACCAATTCCTCTTGATCTCTTGGAGTTATTAATCAATCCCTAATCAATTCCTAGACCCATTTGTAATCCTCGCTTATCTTTAGAGATGGTGGATTCAACAATATTTTCTTTGACACAAAGATAAGCTCGGCTTTGCTCAGAAGGTTTCTCGCTCAGGCTATTTTTTTGAAATTTTGGCCCCTGGTGTGATTTGACTGTTTCATGGGACGGTCGAGAGGGGGGCCTGGGAAGGCTCCCCATTCCAAGAATGTTGTCTTCTTGTCTGGCATTGTGCCTGTGATGGTAGTGACCAGTCTTGTTGTTCCCCATATGACATCCCCTCCTCGTACTTCTGTCCTTTCCCTTGGGCAAAAGACTGAGGGAATTTCTAGAAAGTCACCCATATCTCCATCTTTTGGGCTTAACTCTTTCTTCTCTATGGAAGAACCAACTTCCTACGTGGACAAAATTGTGGGGTATGACTTGCCAGCTTCGGGTAAAAGGTTATTGGAATTTTCTTCCTGCTCGATGACTGGTTGGGAAGTAGATGTACTTGAGGTTCTGATGCTGAAGGTGATGGACAACCTCAAACTGGCGCTATTCGGAAAGTTTTTGGCATACAAGCCAAATATTGAACTGGTTCATCAATGGGCTGCTTCCACTTGGAATCTCAAAGGCAATGTCACCATAAATGCTATGCCAAGAGGTATCTTCCTTTTCTCCTTCGTGGTTGATGAAGATATGCTGAAGGTTTTAACTGGTGGTCCCTAGGCCTTTGACTCGAGGTTTAAAAACTTTCTCTCCCTCTGCAAATGGAAATTGGACTTTGACCTGTTAGCTAACCTGGGTGCCTCGGCTCCAACCTGGGTTTTCCTTTTGGGCCTCCCTCTAGAATTTTGGGAGATGAGAATATTAAAAGGTATTGCCAACTTTTTTGGGAGTCTTCTAGCCATAGATAAGATTACTTAGGAGAGATCAAGACTGGTGTATGCTCGTATTTGTGTAAATATGGCAATGAATACGGTCTTACCTTCCTCAATCCTTCCAAAGTCCAAGTTTGGTAACTAGACCCAACCCCTAGAATATGAAAATTCTTGTCTCTTTTGCCAACTATGCAAGAAGTTTGGTCATCCCATTGACTCTTGTGGGAACAAATATGGCGAGCGTACAAAGGCTAAGGAATTTTTTTTAGAGGAACACCTTGCTAATGAAATGGCTTCACGTGCTCTTGACCAACTACTATCATTGTTCAAGAAGTGCCTGTTCCCCAACTAAAGGATAACTCGAGCTTGGGCAAGGAGATTGTTTGTGAACCTTTTGTTGTAACAAATGACTCAGTCTACTTGAATCTTGAAGTTTCTTCCCCTTCTTCTACCCTTCCAACCCTAGGATTTCCTAAAAAGGTGGAGATGAATGGGGAGGATGATGTAAATAAGGAGAATGTACCATTTTGGGAACCTTTGATAGAGGAAAATGGGTGGGCTCCCTAGGAGAAGGTTCAGATTCCAGAAGTGGGAGATGAGCTTGAAGAAGGTGAGTATCTAGACCCTGAGACAAACTTGTCTCTAGAGGACATGCATTCCTTATCCCAAATAGGGGCAAGAAACTTGAGTGACTCTTTGGCTCTTTTGGGCTTTCCTTAAGGGTCTAGTGATAAAGAGGATGAAGAGGGATGGCCGCAAGCTCCAACTAAATCCAAAAAGAAAAAGAAATCAAATGTGGGAGGGGGAAATAAGGTGAGAAGACCTTCTTAAAAGGAGTCTAAAACTAAAGAGACTGTGAGGGATGTGGCAACTAGAAAACGAAGAACCTTGGAGTCGATCATAGGGTCAAAGTACAAGAAGAAGTAGCTCTATCTACTTCTCTCAGGTGAGGGTGGTGTTGTATTCTGCTTTACCTATGAAGTATCTTTCCTAGAATATAAGGGGGCTTAATAGCTTGTACAATTTTTTTTGGTGAAATCCTGTATTCTTGACAATAAAGTGGATGTTCTTCTCCTTCAGGAAACTAAGATGAAGAAAGAGACTTTTGATAAAGCTATTTTGAGCATCTAGCCTAGCACAAATTATTTTTTTAGTGAGGCAGAAGGAGCTTCAGGAGGTATAGCTACTCTTTGGAATCCTTCTAAACTTAAAGGTGCTTTGGGTTCAACTAGTAAGAACAGTTTGATGATTAACCTTGAAGGCATTGATTCCCAGGAGAAGTGGAACCTAATAAACATTTATGCTCCTAATTTGAGTAGGGACAGAGTTTTTCTTTGGGAAAAATTAAGTGATGCTATTTCTTATAGGAAAGATGACCGCTGGATGTTGGGAGGGGATTTTAATTCTCCTCTCCTTCCCTCTGAGAAATCAGGAGGGAAAGATGATTATCCTAATAGCGTGATGGAGCTGGTTGAGTTCTTAAATTTGGTGAGCCTTATTGATATCCACCTCCAAGGAACTAAGTACACTTGGTCCAATAGAAGGAATGGAAATCATTTAATCCAAGTCAAATTAGATAGGTTTATGATCTCAGCTAATTGGAATATCTCCCAATTCCTTTATCTTTCAGCTTTTCCTAGGTTTGGTTCTAATCATAATGCCTTGGTGCTTATAAGAAACATGGATCATACTAGGGGACCTTTCCCTTTCAGATTTGAAGCTATGTCGAGTCTCCACCCAGATTTTTCTGCTCTTGTGAAAACTTGGTGGGAGGAACCTACAACTGGTACCCCAATGTATTGTCTAGTGGAAAAGCTAAGTAGAATAAAGTAAAGAGTGAAAGGGTGGAATAAGGTGACATTTGGCAATATCTTTGAGATAAAGAACACCCCAAGAAATTTTAAAAGAGGTTCAGGATATTATGGAGGCTAGTCAAGTGGACGAAGAGATATGTGCTAAGGAAAGAGATCTCGAATCTCAATGGTTTAAGATAAACAAAAATGAGGAAATATTTTGGAAACAAAAGTCAAGGGTCCAATGGCTAATTGAAGAGGATAGGAACACTAAATTCTTCCACCAATCCACTTTGAAACACAAAAGCATAAACATAATTAGATCGCTTGTGAAAGAGGACGGTTCCATGGTGACCAATGAAAAAGATATTATGCAGGAAGTTGTTAACTTCTTCTCAACTCACCATATGGATCTTGGCAATGTTAATCAGGTAAATGCTGAATTTCTTGAAGTGATCCCTAAAGTAATTTTTGATCTCGATTTAAAGATGATGACTAATGTTGTTTCTATGGAAGAAGTAAAAAAGGTTGTGTTTTCCTTTGGAGCCTTTAAAGCACCAGGCCTAGATGGGTTCCCTCCTATTTTTTTCCAGACCTACTACGATATTGTTAAAAATAATCTTTTCAATGCTACTAGGGACTTCTTCAGGTTGGGTAGGCTGCTAAACCAATTGAATGCTACTTTTATAGCCCTTATCCCCAAAAATGTTGAAGCCTTGGCCATGAAGGATTATAGACCTATTCGTCTTTGCAATAGGGTCTATAAAATTTTCTCAAAAGTATTGGTGTTATGGCTTAAACTGGTGCTTGGTAAAATGATTTCCCCAAACCAAAAAGGTTTTGTCTAGGGAAGAAAAATTCTTGATGCTGTCATTTCCACCCATGAAATAATCCACTCAATGGACCACTCTAAGAAACCTGGGATGGCCTTCAAAGTTGATATTTCTAAGGCCTATGATAGAGTCTCCTGGCCTTTTATTTTTGCTGTTCTTAGGAAGTTTGGGATAGACGGAAGATTCCTAAAGATGATCTCCGCTTGTGTTACCTCCCCCATGTGCTCTATTCTGGTTGATGGAGTCCCCCAAGGTTTTTTCTCTTGTGGCCGTGGTCTTAGGCAAGGTGACCCCCTCTCTCCCTACCTTTTTATCATTGTTATTGAAGTCCTTGGTAGGAATATCCAAAAATTGGTGGACTCTAAAGGTCTCAAAGGTGTTAAAGCTGCCTCATCTCTTATGTCAGATTCCCACCAATAGTTTGTTGATGATAGTCTCATGTTTGGGGAAACCTTAGTGGGGGAATTAGGTATTTGGAAACAAGTTCTTAATGATTATGTTGTTTTTGGCCAGTGTATAAACTATGAAAAAAAAAATTACTTCTTCAATACTAACTAACAGATTAAGGACAGAGTGATTAAAATTATGTGATCTCAGGAAGTTGCTTTACTTGATGCCTATCTGGGCCTACCTTTAATCTCTAAGAAGTTGGAAAATATTTACTAGAATCAGCTGATTGAGAGGGTTCAAAACAAACTTTTTGGATGAAAGGGGAAGCTTCTTAGCTTGGTAGGCAAGGTTCAACTGCTCAAAGCCTCCCTTCAAAATATTCCAATATACTACCTATCTCTCTTCAAAATTTCGGCCTCTATAGGGGAAAAGATAGAACAAATTCAAAGAATATTTTTATGGTTAGGAACTAAAGAAACAAATAGACTGTCCCTGGTCAGTTGGGAAAAAGTGTGTACTCCCAAAAGGAGAGGGGGTTTGGGAATAAGAAGAATATCAATGCTTAACAAATCCCTAACTACTAAAATTGGTTGGAATCTTCTAGAAGGATCTAAAGATTGGGTAAAAATCTTCCAAGCAAAGTACTTGAGGAGCAATAATCCTGGTTGTTTTCTCTCCTTGTCTGACCTTCCTAATGGTTCTACCTTATGGAATCATCTTGTTAAATTGAGAAATGTGTTGAAGTTGGGGGTAAGAAGGAGAATTGGAAATGGGAATAATACCGACTTTTGAAAGGACCCTTGGATAGAGACTTCTACTCTGTCCTCAATAGAAGAACTAAATCCTATCAAACATAGCCTAAACAAGATCTGTGGTAAAATTTTTATGAGTATATTAACTACGAGATGGAGGAACCTAAATGGAAGGAGTTCAATTTTCTATTAAGAAGGGATAATATGAGAGGCCAAAGACAAGTAAACTGGGATCCAATCCTTCTAAAGCTGCATAATATGATTGGGGAGGCTAAGTGGTTTGATAGAGAAAGGGAAGATGAGTGGCTTTGGAAAGGTAGCTCTTCAAGCTATTTCTCAGTTAAAAAGGCTTATGAAGAACTAGTGAAGCCTCTGGATGCCATTACAAACCATTTCTAGGATAAGGTGTGGTTAAAGAACTTGGTTCCCAAAATTAACTGTTTCTGGTGGATGGTGGCTCATGGTAAAATTCTTACTATTGACAACCTGGTTAGGAGGGGATTCCAATTGGTTAATAGATGCTCCCTTTGCAAGCAGGAAGAGGAGTCAATTATGCACATTTTCTTTCACTGCTATTTTGCAAGGGAAGTGTGGTCCTGCTTCCTGTCATTGTTGTCCTCTGATTAGGTCTTTCCTCACTCAATGAAGTTGTTTATAGAAAGTTGGGTGAACTTTCCTTTTTCACATAAAGTAATTCTTGACCTCTGGAACTAAGTTCCTCCCTTTCTCACTTGGGGACTATGGAAGGAAAGGAATAACATGATATTCAAGGAAGTGGAGAGAAGAACTAGGAGGTAAGTTTGATCATAAAAACATAGATTAAGGAAAAAATTGAGGCTGGAAGATACAACTTCTCCAAAGATTGGCCTAACTACAAAGAAATGAGTATTAAGTAGAATTGGTGCATGAGGAAGGATCTTACTAAAATCAATTGGTCAATGATTCTAACCAGGATGGCTACTATGTGGAGTCCTCCACAAAATAATTGGATAAAGTGTAACTTTGATGGGTGCTCAAAAGGAAACCCGAGATTAGTTGGGGCAGGGGGTCTGTTAAGAAACCACAAAGGGGAATATATAGTGAGCTTTGGGGTCAATATGGGTGTCTGTTCTAATAATAAAGCTGAAGCAATGGCTATGTGAGGGGGCTTCAAAACACTTAAGGAGTTGGGTTTTAAAAATGTCATAATAGAAGGGGACTCCAAGCTAATAGTGGATATTCTGAATAAAGAGGTTGTGCCACCATGGGAGCTAAAAAATATAATTTATAAATACCAAGTCCTTAAGAAATTCTTTACCAATTGTAGGGTGTAACATGTCTATCGAGAGGGAAAAAAAGTTGCTAACTATGCCACCAACATGGCGCTAAGTTGTATAGGGTGGACCTGATGGAATAATGTTAATATGTTGAAGTCTTTAAGAGACTTGATTCTAAATGAAAAATTTGAAAATAAATACAATATGCAAAGGTGAAAGGTTGCCATTATGCGGGAAGTATGAGAGCCAAGTGGTGCTCAAAGAATTTTTGTGTAATGATGACATTGGGAGTACGAGGTTATATTTGAAGATCTCGATAGAGTAATATAAATTATTCTTCCTTCATGGAGGTGATCAATAATCACATGGAGTTATCCAAGTTGTTAAGGGATGTCATTTCAAATTGTGCCGATTTTCCTTGAGCAAGGTATGATAATTAATAAGGATTTTAATACTTGTAAGAAAAATTATGGGATTTTGGTACTGGGAATTGTGTCGCTGGCCTTCACAAAAAGAAAATTCTCGATTCACCATTTTTTATTGGCTCTATTTTTTATTTGGTGAAAGAGTGTTTGTTGCATTAAGGAAAGAAAGTAGGAGTGGGAGATAATGAAGAAAAGTCCACTGCAACCTAAGAATTTTTAGAGAAGCAAAATGGGAGGCCCACATAAGTGCACTGAGCCTCCTAATTTCCAGGCCCTTAAGCAGAATGTGGATTTATGAAGGCTTTTTGAAAATGCTAGTATGGTTCTATTCTTTCAATCTCTGAAGGGCTAGAACAAGAACCTAACGACAAAGTTCATCAATTCCTGGAGGAAGGGAAGTGTAACCATTAGTGTGGTGAAGTTTGAGGTCATGACGAGGTTCATAGCTGAAGCAACTGGTCTGCAAAATCAAGGGATTAAAGTTGCAAAGAAAAGTGGGGCTGACTATTAGAAGTTCATCAACAAATTCCTACATGAAGGGGAGAACCTCAAGAGATTCCAGAATGGGTATGCTAGGTTGGAACTCCCTCCTCCCTTTTCTCTAGTTAGCCTATTTGTTATGTTGTATTTTACTTTAAAGGGAAAGTATATGTTGGTACATGCGTACCATTTTCCCCTAATAAATCACATTCGTCATGGTGAGAGAGTAAATTTACCCTTTTACCTGTTGTCTTCCCTACAACTCAATATTGAGAAGGGTGCCAGTCCTCCCCTACACTAAGGTCTGATGTTAATCCTATATAAGTATACTCTAGAGCTGAATCCTCATGGAAACCCTTTGGCCGGTAATCCCAACCGTATTGGAGGGGATAATGAGGAACCACTTGTTGATGGAAATCTTGTTATTATTGAAATTCCTACTATTGAACCTAATCCCCGCCCGCCTCCCATAGTTGCCGCTAGGAGGGTGTTGATTTTTGAAAAGAGCCAATCCCTTGTGGAAAATGTTTCCAACCCTTCAAATCATGTGTCGTAGAAGAGTGAGGAAAAATGAGTTTATGAGATAGAGCTCATTAGGGCCACATCGGAGAAAAGAAAACACTTTCCTTTGCTACTAGAACTTCCCAAGGTGAAGAAATTAAAAAGAGATATAAACCCTATGGATGTCATTAATATTTCTGAGGAAGGGATGCATAATGAGGAGGTGAAGGAGACTTGGCAGGGGTAAGGGAGTGGAGGGAGTGGTGGTAGAAGGTCTTCCTGCCTAGCAAAAGCAGTCTTGAAGGACAAAAAAGAGACATAAAATCACTGTGTGTGATGAGGAAGAATTGGATTATGAAGAGTTTGAAGCACAAGAGGAAGAATATTATGAGGATATGGATTTTGAGGACTCAACTTATGAGATGGGGGAAGAAGGATCGAAGGAGGATAAGGAAGAGGAAGAGGAGGAACAAATTGATCACTTTGAGGAACAAAAGAATGATGTGGAGAAGGTGCAGGATGTAGGGAATATGTGAAGGGAGAGTAAAACTAAGGACTCAAGCAATGAATTCTTGAAGAGTAGACTAACTTTTCTACAGGTTCAGTTTGATGATATGGAAAAGGCCTTAGTTACGCTAATGAAGGTAACTAATATACTGATGAGGAGGGTGATGCTGGGAGCTACTTCTGGAGAATCCAAAATTACCAGGAAGCTAAGGAAACAAGGGGAAGCCGAATGTCTTAAAGATGTTGGATGAGTGTGAGGGACTCAACTTGAGAGAATACATATCTCTCATGGGTGAATATGGGGACCTATTGAAGAAAGCCAATTAATGGCTTTTTGTTGCTGCTTTGATGACTAAGAAAAGTTTTTTGTCCTTTTGTTTCATAATCTCGGATTATTATTTTATAATAGCTATGCTTTGGTGGAATACCACCTGGGACATTGTTGACTTAATTAATGGTTTACGTAGTTTGAAGTTTGCTAGTAGGAACTTGCTATTTTTTATTATAACTGGCTGGACTATGGTTACTATGTTAAATGATGGCCTGTGTGCTAATCTAGTTGCTATTTTTTGGTTCTTGTTGGTGGTGTTGTTTCCCACCTTTTTTTGGCTCCTTTTTGTCTATTGGATGTAACCATAGGATCACGTCCCTTCCCTAATTATCTAATAAAAAACAATCTTTTCTTCCCCTCCATGAGTATCAATATTTATGCTTTCACTCAATCCATAATAAGATATTTAAAATGATCCACCACTAGCCTCAATGATGTATTTATAGTCAAGGATAATTTGATTACCCATACATCCCTCTAGAACTTAATGTTTTCTCCATTCCCTAACTTCCACCTAATATAAGGTAAAATTATGGATCTACAAGATTGAAATAAATTACATATGCTTGACCCCCTAAGAACCATGTCCACCTCATCAAATAAGCCACTTAATCCCCCCAAGGTATTTATCTTAGAGCACTCAACTCCAAATTATATCCATCTAAACATATATCCTCCATAGCAACTTCATTCCTAGTGCCTTATTCATACCTCTTTTATTTTCAACCTACCTTCTCTCTTGGGTTTTCATATTAAATTTCTCATCTAACTAAGTTGTAACTCTTGTGATCCTTTATCTTAATCCATAGAAAGGTTCTTTGGATGGCTTCAATGGCCTTTGCAACTAGGCTTGGTATTTTGAAAATGGACTTAGTGAAAATGAGAATTACAAAAAATGAAGCCTTAATCACTACAATCATAAAATTGAGAGAGAAAATCAAGAAGTTTATAGAAAGGCATAGGGAAGTCGGTGAGAAGTTGAAACAAGTGAATGGAAACATCACCGGTCATAAAGTGCAAGTTGAAATAAAGAAAAGAGTTGAGGAATGTTTGAATGCAATGGTGAAAATAAAATATAATGAATTCATGAGGCTTGAACAAGAAGTGGTAAATTTGAGATCGGATCTAGAAAAAGAAAGAAGTCTTGAAGATAAATTCAAGAAAAACTCTCCAATGCTTGATGCATTGATTTTAGGTTAGAAAGAATCCAAAAAAAAAAGGTTTAAGATTTGAAAAAGGTGAAATATCAAAAGTAGATTAGACACCTAATACAAAAAAGAAGATCAATGAACCAGAGAAGACTAAAGATAAGAAGAATAATGGTAAGATCCAAAATCAAAGAAACAATGCTCGAAGACCTTCGGTCAGACAACCAAATGCTCAAAGGTAGCCATATTTAAATAGTTTTTTTTTTCTTGCAATAAATATAGACACAAAGCAATAGAATGTAGAAGCAAAATGAATTAGAATGTTCCATCCTTTACTGGTCAATGCTTTACATGCAAGAAATTTGGACATAGAGCAAATGAATACAAAATTTGAATGATGAATGCATATAACAATGGTAGAATAATTCAATCTTTCAATGGTTATTATTATACATGATATGGATTTGGACATAAGGATGATCAATGTAGATCTAGGACGAGTGGAAAGAATACTATTCAAAAGAATGTTGTATGTCATAATTGCAATAGACCTGGAAATATTACCAAGTTTTGCAGAAGTAGAAACTCAAGAAAGGATAATCCGGTAAAGAGGAATGAACTAGTCCAAAAGATTGATCTGAGTGAAGTAAAGAAGGAAATGGAAAAGATTTGAAGAAAGAAGGAAGAGACAAAAGACAAGGGAGAATTTGTACCACCCTCTGGTGCAGATGTTTCCTCCAGAAACTAAGCCAAGTGTTATGGCTTAGGGCCCGAGCTTTAATGCATATCCTTTATCCCCCACCAAAAAAGAGGTATTGAAGCTACAAAATGAATATATGTGTTGAAGAACAACATGCTAGATCTATTGGTGAAAACTGTGAAAGAAAATATTACATTGCAGAAGATTGTGGAGCTTTGGAAGTTGACTATGCATAGAAATTTTAGGGTTGCCAACTTTATGAATTGAAGCATTTATTGAAAAATTAGGTCAAGTTAAAGAGTTAAAAGTAAGTTTTCTAAGGAAAATTCATTTCATCAAAGGAATTTGAAGGAGAGTAGAGTAGTGAAAAGAGAATTTGAAGATTTCAAATCAATTTAAAGTTGAAGAGCATCAAAACCCTAATTCGATAAACAAGAAAAAAGGTATTTAGTGAATCTTGCATGCCATAGCTTTCAAAAAGTTTTGTTTGAATACATTTTGTAATGTATACACTGAAAGTTGTGGAATTTTTAAGAGAAACACCAACCCAAATTTAAGAGATATCCTGCAAGAGCCATAAAAGATGATCCTTTAGGCACTTTTTTGCACATTTTGTATGAGGTCTTACTAATAGAGGACATTAGGTCATACATTAAAGTAACCATGGATGAGAATTATCTTGGAAATTTAAGGGATGTATGGGTAAATGAATTATGTGATGAAAACTTCACCCTGAAGTTGGAATATAAAGCCCTAGCTGAGAAGAAACTAG
The DNA here is from genome assembly GCA_007258455.2 of Sequoia sempervirens. Classification (NCBI taxonomy): domain Eukaryota; kingdom Viridiplantae; phylum Streptophyta; class Pinopsida; order Cupressales; family Cupressaceae; genus Sequoia; species Sequoia sempervirens. Next base: position 45,029 of record VDFB02259067.1, read on the forward strand.
ATGTGTGGGAATGGTTCCCTAACTTTTTCTATGATTAGAAGTGGATTAGAATACCCTCGAGTAGAATTCATGATCAATTCATTTAGATTGATATGCCACACATGATTATTAAGGAGGTGATAAGAGAGATCACTAATTTATGCTCCACTAGACTGGTTCTAATTTTTGAAAGAGGTTTTGATAATTGGAAAGGTTAAATAGATAATTGGAAGGCTTGTCGCACATAAAATTGTTGATTACATGAGGACCTTGGAGACACCAATGTACATGATTATGCACTTGCCACTTTCTTTGTAGTATTTTAGAGAAGAATACATGAAAGATAAAGGATTCCTAAGGAAATTGTGGAAAAATACAGAAATGACATCACATTCTTGGTTTCCATAGATCACTACATTATGGAAGCAGTGGAACCAAGATCAGTTTGGGTTTTAGAATTGGGTTATGAGGTAACTAAGGTAGAGCTAGTTGGTTGTGGAGATGTTTTATTGAATAGTACTAAAGATACAACAAAGCCTAGGTATGGGACATTTAAGGAAAAATCCATGGAAGTACACATGAAGCAAAATGAACCTCTAATAAGGAAAAATGTTGATAAAATGGTTCATATCTATGCCCAAGAATGTGGTATTTTAAATGAAAAGGTGAGATATACTAGAGAGAGCTAGAGTAGATATGGGTGCATAAGAAGCGTCCAAGGGTTCTAAAAGATCAGATAGAACAACTACCACTTCCCCATAAATGCAAAATTTCTTTAGGGCTTTACCTGCTATAGGAGAGAAGAGAAAACCTACAACTAGTCCTCAAGTAAGAGAGAAATCTCCTCTAATTGTGCATGCCACCAAGGCAAAGAGGAAGAAAACCACTACTGCTACACCTCCTACTACCCCAACTAAAAGAAGATTGAAACATAAAGCCACTAGAGAGAAAGAAATTGGAGTTAAATTTGTTGATGAAGAGGAAGACCTAGAAGAAGGACCACAGTTGGTCCAAAAAAGAAAAAGTGATGCTTCCGAAGGTGAAGCTAGTATAAAGAGGAGAAGAGTTGACATAGTAGAATCTGAGAGTGATGAGGAAATAGAAAAGGAGAAAGAAACATTTAAAATTCACATTAGGGAGAAGAAGAAGGAAGACAAGTAGGCTTCTCCAAAGAAGAATAAGACTATTGAAGTGAAGAAGACTCCGAGAAAGGCCAAGGAAAAGAAACAATCTAAGCAAGAAAGGCCTCACTCTCCAATGAAGTTAGAAGAACTTTTTAACAACATAGTGCAAAATGATATGTTGAAGGAAACTGTAAATTTGTATAAGGAATAAAATGAGGTGGAAAAGGCTACTGTCAAGTACATTGTGGTACTTGAAGTGGATATGAAGAACATTAGAAAGGATATTCCTAATGATGTATGGCACATCTTACTAAAAAGAAGGGGGGTAAAATAACAAAGCTGTGTCACACTTTCAACCAACTAAATAGTTCCGAGCGAAACATTTTTAGTCGAAAAAGTTTTAGCTGAGTAGGTTTCAACTAGAACCACATGGCCTATACATGACACATAGAGTTTCAACCGAATATGTTTCACCCAAATAATTTTTTTTAAAATTTTTCCCTTTGCTGCTTTGAAATTGGCTTTTTTTATGTGTGGTTTCAATAGAAAGGGTTTCAATCGAAACCATTTCTACTGAAACTATCTATGTGGCATCCTAGTTGCTAGCCAACTCAACCTTTTTCATAATTTTATGAAACTTTCAACTTCAACTAAGTATTTGTTTAGTCACAATGATATTTAAAAAAAAAAGAAAAATACCCTTTTATAGAGCTCAGAGTGGTGAATCCAAATATATAATTTTTTAAAATATTTTGATTAGTTTTAATATATTTTATTTTTAAAATAATACAAGTAGGTTGTTAAAGTTAAAAAAAGGATGATTAATTTTTTTAAAAAATAGTAAAACATATTTTTTTTTTTTGAAAAGTATATGGTGCACTAGAGGAGAGAGTCCTCTTCAAATGGGTATAATTTATTTTTTGAAAATGATTAAAAAAATAGATAATAGTTGGTGTCCAATGAAACCTATCAAATTCTGAAAAGTTTGACTTTAAAATGTTATTATGAGAAAAGTATACATCAAAATATCAAAAAAAATTTCCATGCACTGTATATTGAAGTTACCTATTTGGACAAAAAAAAAAGGGGAAAATGAAGTTTTTTTTCTATTTGTGAAATCTTTCAACATCAAGTGAACTTCAATTTTTCCTAAAATTTTCAGCATTCCAAAATCTACTCTTAATTTGATAAAAAAATAATCAAAACAATTTTTAAAAAATCTGAAAAATTACAGGATTAAACTTCATCAATGTTTCTACCTTTCATTAGTTTACATCATTTTGAAATTCAAAGCATAATGACCACTTTTATGTGCTCGAAGTTCATAATTTTTTTTGTTGTTGGTCGATTCCTATATAAAGTGTGACAAAAGTTTGTGCTTTTACCCAGGGAATAAGCTATTAATGAATATGAAAGGCTAAAATATGAAGCCTTGGAAAGAGTTGGTGCTTCACTTTTGGAAGATGGCAAGGCCACATTGGTCACTATATACAACAAGGAAATAAGAACCAAGCAAAGAATTAAAGTCCTCATGGGAAAAGACCAAAGTGACTTGGAAAGAATCTAGAAAGAAATCAACGACAAAGCGGAGGAGACTGTGTAGAAGATAGGATTGCTTCCAGTGATTGAAGGAGAAATGAATGCTAGTTTGAGTGCTCCAAAACTTAATATAAAAGAAGAGGTATAGACTAATGATGCTCAACATGAGCATGATACTAATGAAGAAGCTATAACAAATAACACCCCTCCGGAAGTGGAGGATATGTCAAATGTGAATGTGGAAGAGGCAATGATTAGAGGAGACATTACAAAGAAAAAATTCACAACCACTCCTCTAGTGCAAAATGATGAAGTTATTACTTTGGTAAATACAAAAAAAATTATAGAGGAAGTGAATGAAAATAAATATGATGATGAGGAAAAGGTTCAAGAAGAGAAAGGTGAAAAGCAGGAAGAGAAAATTGACGAAGAAGAAAAAGACAAAAATATGGATGACTTTGATAATATTGATGATAATGGAAAGGTTGTAGAAGTGACAAAGACTCTTGGTGAATCTTTCAGCTCCTTCAGAGATTCTCTAAGAAATCACTTAAGTGTTCAACCTACTTTCTAGCTAGTTGTGTCCTCACAACTATTGCAACTGTCGATGAATCAAGGTAATATGGACTTGAACAATATTTCTCCCATCCAAAAGCCTCAACTAGGAGACTTGTTCCATACATTTGCTAGAAAGGAGATAATTGATTCACATCAAATGATTGGATAACTAATAGATGAAGAAATGAAGGAATTACATGAGATCATACCTAGAACAAGCATAGGCACATCTATCTCTAGTATGGATAATATCAAGCATTTGATTGATTCTTTCAAGACATATGCATCCAAATCAAAAGTAGAGGTGGAGAAGGAAGTTGAGAAGAGGATAAGTGATAAAAAGGATGTTAGAAATAACAAAGAAATGTTTTGCTGCACATAAGAAATTTTTTGAATTGTTGAAAAATGTAGAGGCATGTGTGGGAGAGGCTAAGGCATTGTTGCAATATGGTATGAAGTGGCCCAAAGCCACACTAATTATAAGGAAGGAAATATACTCTATTGAATCTTAGATCAATACAGCCTACAGTGCCTATGACCCAACAACTGACCTCACATGTGCTACAAGGAATATCATAGAGGATCTTCACAAGAAGTTCTTCCAACTGTAGGAACAAAAAGAACACATCATTTTGCAGTTTGGAGAAGTAAGGGATCTGGTCAAATCCTGATTACAATTGTTTCCCGAGGTCTTCTTAGTGTAGACAAGGCAAAGAAGATGAATTTGGTACCTAATACAATGGAAGAATGAGAAGAACTACTATTGGAGTTGGAAATGCAAAATAGATTGCTTGCAGAAGCTGAGAATGAATGGGAACAAGGAAGGTAGGCCTGTGAAGATCAGGTGAAGAAATTGCAAATGTCAACCACCTCTGATTGACTCATTTTCTATCCTTTTATGCATTTATGTTTATATTACTTGTATATATGCAAACATATAGAGTTATATTTTAGTATCTTTTTGCTTTGGTACATGACTTAGGGGGAGTCAATTCTTTTCATGACTATGTATACATGGCTACATCATTTAGGGGGAGTTTTGGTAATGGATCAAAACAATATATGTATGAACCTGTTTCCCTTGATGTCAAAGGGGGAGAGTTTTGGAGAGCATTTTGTGATGTTGCCATCAATGACAAAGGGGGAGATTATTGAAAGTTTGAGGAGATTGTCATTGATGGTGTTGCTTGGAAACATGAGCATGGAGAATGTACATAGCAATGTAATACAATTTTTTCATTGATGTCAACATTGTTCTATAACATTTTTGAGGTGTTGTGAAAGTCATTTGTGCAAGGATATTTGGTCTAGAAAGCTCAGTTATGTGAAAATCTAACTAAGTGTTAGAATTGCCAATTTAGGGTTGCAATGTATCAGTTTTATAGGTCCACACCACTCCACAAAGGGAGACTTTTCTCTACAATTATAACCCCTTTTTTTGTTTTTAGAAGATTCTAAATCTAATATTTCATATAGTTTGGTGAATTATTCTGAGAGATATGAATGATAGAGTTTTCCTTGGCATAATACAATCATTTCCTCTATAGTGTGATGGTGTGAGAGATTCTAGACTTCTTTGTGGATGCGTCTTTGATGTTGTGGTGTCGAAGATAAATTTCTAGATGGTAGATGAATGTGAATTCCATATGGTATCATGATTTTAGGTCCACATGGTGTGAATTGGATGAACAATTGAAGAATTTTTGTTTAGGTCCTATGGTGTGCTGACCTAATATGTTTGATGAGTATGTGAAGGATTAATATGTGTCGAGCCTTTATGTGGGATCTATTTTAGGTCCATATTGACATATATTAAGAAGTTTTGAATTTTAATTAAGGTGTGCATTATGGATGATAAGGTTTGGAGCCAACAAGTTGAATTTTGTGTATTACATCCAATTAGATTGACCTAATTGATGTTACACTTGATGGTGATATATATGTTGGATTGTTTCTAGTGTTTTAGATGTAGTAAGATGTTTTATGTGAGATGTGTGATGTGAATTTTATCAGAGAAGAGATAAGTTGCGAATGTTAAGATTAGAATTGTGTGAATGCAAAACAAAGCAGAGCATTGGCCCAAATCAGTGTGAAGTTTGTTATTGTGCTTCATTGGAACTGTATCCCTACATATTATGGATGCTTTTATAACAATTCAAAATAGGTTGTGAGCCACATTTTTTATTCTATGTTTTTCTCTATGGGTAGCAATTCCACCTACAGTGAGCATTTATGCATTATACTATAACCAGTTATAATATATCGTGAGCTAACCCTCACCATGGGTTTTCCACATAAAAATACTGGTGTTCATGTGTTATGTGATGTTGTGGATATTTTCATGCTTTATTTCCTTATACTAGTTAAATATTCATTGGTAATTGGATGACTAATGTTTGAATGGTTTAATAGAATGTTGATTCACCCCCCTCTTAGTATTCTGAGTGTTCAACAATGTTAGATGAGAATATTTTTTCTATATTAAAGGAGATGAACAAAATAACTCCATGAGAAATGGTAGCTCAAGGAATTTTACAAGAAAATGAATTAGATTTTATAAAAAATAATATATAGGTAATAGCCTATAGGAGGGATGTGTTGATTCTCTACACACATAAGATCTTGAAAGAACATGAGAAGTTAAATAAAGTCAATTATAACTTTGAGGATTTATAGGTGTTGTAATTGATCTAAAGTTGGTGGTAGGAGAGAAGCATGAAATAAAATCTCCATGTGAGATGAATAATTTTTTGAAAGGTATGATTGAAGAGATGAGGTAAACTCCCAATGAAGATACATTAGATCAATGTATTTAAATCACAACAAAATTCAATTGCATTGGAAACGATATGTCTTAAATGAAAATAAAATAGAATATTCCTTAAAACAATTTGAATATTTCAAGTTTAGGTTATAATGGTTGTTTGGGCCAAATGGAGCATTTTTGGGAAGATGATTGAAGGATTATAAAGAATACAAACAAAATTAGAAGGCTAAAGATTAAATTTCAAAATTCAAATAATTTTTTGTAACCAAATATACAAAAAATCTATTTTAAAAAATGATAAGATATTCAAATGTTCAATTTAATCTTCTATAGTTTTTAGTCTAGTAAAACTTTTTGAAAAAGAGGGGTAAAAATTTATTGAATCAGAGAAAATAATACAAAAGAAAAGAAATCAAAATACCCACAATAGGTCAAAATCACCAACCCAATTATTTCCTTCTAGAAACCCCCAAAAAATCTCTCATATCTTCCATAATTAAATGGTCAACTATTGAGAACATTCAACTAAAATGTTATCCCAATCATCCACACACCACATCCCCATATGCTCTGAAGCCCATCTTTCCAAACAATTAGCTACCTTATCCCATTCTTGAGGGATATGGAAAAAGGTGATAAAGTCCAACAACTCACTAAGAAAGGATATTTGCTTAGCCACCAAGGCCAATTGCCAATTAGATTACCGTTTATTCAACATGTCAATCACTATCTGTGAGTCTAACTCATAAATAATTCTTCTCTAGCCAAGGGAACATGCCCATTCCAAAGCAAATAGAATGGAAAAAACTTCTATAAAATTGTTAGTCTTTTGGCCTCTATACACCAAAAATAAGAACACAACCACACCTGAACTATCTTTTCCAATACCACCAATCCTAGTGTGTATAGGATTACCTCTGGAAGACCCATCTATGTTGATTTTTAGCACCTCATGAGGAGGGGGTGACCAACAACCAAATATTTGGATATTCCCTTTACCCAATAACCCAAATGTAGACCAAAAACCACTCCTACCCCCATTAGCAAGTCCCAAAGTTTGAACAACACCAACATCCCCTAGATCCATAGGGACAAATAAATTACATTTTTCCACTATAGTCTCCAAAATATTACTAATAAATTTCATCCATAGTTGATGAACCTATAATTTCTTGTATTGAATCTTGTGGTTTATTTCAAGATAGATTTGCTAGATGATCAAGTTGGGTCCAATTTTCCAAGCGATTTGAAGAAAAGAAGTCTTGGTAGGTGGATCCCCCAACCAACCCCAGACTTCAACCAAACAAGAGGCATGGATACATGCTTGGTTCCAAACTTCCCACCAAAAATTCCAAGTCTCCCTAGCAAAAGGATATTGAAAGAATAGATACAAGGAGTTCTCTTCATCGTTGTAACACATAATACACATGGAAGGGCCTTAGAGACCTCTCTTCCATAAATTCTCTCAAGAGAGACACTTATTCTGCACAACAATCTAGGAGAAAAACTTACATTTAGGCCAAGAGAAATTATTCTAAACCTATTTCCACCAAGGAACATCAACACTCCCAAAAATCTACTTGTCCAACTCTTGATATCCTAAGGCAACCAAATTTTTTCCTTTCAGGTTTGAACCCCATGCAAGAAAATCAGACACCAATAAAGAATTGTAGAATCTACCAACCAAATTATTAGCCAACTCACGTTGATCCTCTAATGAACCCCCAAGTGGCCACTCATGAGGATCTTTCCATCTAAAAAATGTAGCTTGATCAAGAACCCGAGGGGAATTTAATTTAGCCACTCAACACCAACCAACATCAAGAAAAATATTGCATAAAGATTGCAAATGAGGGTACATTGACATAATCAATGGATTCCCATCCCAAGAATCAAATCATAACAAAGCCTCAACTCCCTTGTTGTAAATCCAAAACAATCCTTTCTTAATGAGCTTAGCACCCCTTTTAAGGGTGCCTTAGATCAGAGAACCCTTCCCAAGAGGCAAAATATTAACACATCAACACTCTCCACCTGAGCCAAATACTTATATGTAAGGATCTTAGCCCAATTTTGGTGTTGATTAGTACACCACCTCTAATATAGCTTAACCACCAAAACTTGACCATTAAGACAAACCTGTCTTAGCCCAATCCCACCAACCTACTTCGACCTACAACTAGAATCCCATTTAGCCAAACTCCACTTCCTTGAGAGAATACTGCTAGCCCATAAAAAATAATGAGAGGGACTTTCAAAATATTTAATGAAACTGGATAGAACCGAGAGTACAAAACATCTGTATGTAGGGAGGGCTTAAACCAGTAACTTCCAAAGAGTCACCCTACTCGTTTGAGAAAGCCACCTGCAAGTCCAATAGCCAAACTTACTGCAAAACTTATCAATAAAATCTTTCCAGAACTCCTTGGGAAGAGGGCCCACATCTAGGGGGATATCGAGATAAACCAAGGGGAGTGATCCAATTTGAAATTGGAGAATTCAAGTTATTGTCTTCTAAATAATCTTTGAAGTATTAAAGAAGAATATAAAGGACTTACCCTCATTGATTGCTTGCCTTAAGGAAACCAAATAAATATATAAATTATTTCATAATTTAATTGCCTCCTCAAGTCTATCTAGGCCCATCAAAGTAGTGTTAAAAAAAAACCGTAAGTGAGATTGGGGAGAATATTGTTACCCCAAATCCAACTCTGAATCAAACCTTGCCTCACATGGGATTTAATAAATCTCCCTAATCCTTCAGCCATTAAAATAAACAAATAGGGGGAGAGGGGGTCCCCTTTCCGAAGACCCCTAGATGCTCCAAATAACTCAAAAGGCTTGTTATTGATAAGAATTGAGAAGGAAGAAGAAGTGACACAAATCATTACCCACTCGATCCAGTCATTGCCAAACCCAAAAGCATGTAGAATCTTCCCAAGGAAGACCCATTTAACATGATCATAATATTTATCAATGCCAAGCTTAGTGAAAATTTCCTTCTCTTTGGAAGTAGCCATAAAATGAATAGCTTCAAAGGAAACAACAATTCCATCAAAAAATTTCCTACCGAAAACAAAGCCTCCCTGCTCCTCTGAGATCAACCTACTTAGCCATGGATTGAGATGTTCAACTATCAACTTGGTTAAATAATTTTATATATCACATTGCACAAAGAAATAGGTTTGAAGAGGTCCACAGACTTATCTCCTTCCTTTTTGGGGATAAGAGCAAGAAAGGTAACATTCACAGCCTTTAAAATTTACTTGTTCCTTTGAGATTCTTGCACTACCTCAAGGAGATCAAACTTGATTATTTCCTAAAAATCTTGATATAATTCAATAGGAAACCCATAAGGACCTGAGGCTTTCCCCTTCTTCATATTAAACACAATCTCCTCCAACTTATTCATGGATATATATTTTATCAAAGATTCCTTCATCTCACTAGAAACCAAAGGAGGAATGCACTCTAAAATGAGGGATTCTTCCTCACTAGTAGGAATGGAGTCCTCATAGAATATGGTGAAATAGAATCAAACAACCTCAAGGATGATGAAAGGGAAACTCAACCCTCATTCTCAAACTCACAATGCATACATGCAACTTAGAAAAATGCAATAAAGTAACTCAAATTTGCTAGAAATGTCTCATAATCCTCATTCAAAATCTCCTAAATTATTGCAACTTCAAGGCATAACCAAAAATACATTCATTTACAGCCATATGTGCTGATGGATTCCATTAAAAATCTGAAACAAAACTCATAAGAAACATCAAGAAACAAATAAAAAAGTCTTTCCTTCAACAAATCTTCTTTCATAAGTTTTTTCTCCTACAACCTGCAAATCCTCAACTAAAACCTCTTCTAAAATTCAACCATGGATTCTCCAATCCATTTGCTGCTGCAAATACCTCTTCAAACCTTAAAAAACATGTTTTTTTCCTCTCCCAAGAAGAAGATATTCCTTAGAATGATGAGCTTCAAATCTAGTAGCAACAACCCTAAAAATGACAAAAATAAAACATATAAATTAACTCCTTCACAACTTTCTTGTAACTCCCAATTTTCTATGCCTATTAATGGACAATATTCCTTCAAAAATGAATTAAAAATAATTAAATGTTGAAAAGGAATCTTTTTGTAACCTTCACCCATGATTGGCTATGAAAAAACAACCACTTCCTCACAAATAGGAGCCCTTGAATAGAAAAATCTAAACCACTTGCTCTTGGGCATCCAAATTTTTCATGCAAAAGTCGAGGAACAATAAATTAGTTGTCATAACTTGTAACTCCCCAATCCCACACCCAATAAGGAATATTTGAAGATTTTTCCTTGAAAAGGCCACAAAATGAGCTCAAATCACCAATGATTTGCAACATAACAACTTGACCAAATATTTATCAAATATTTTAGGCCTTATTACAAAATATATTCACCTACAATATTTAAAGACCAAACTAAAGAAAAATTAAAATTAAATATTTTGGTTGATGCAAGATTTCTAGCCAACTATGGATGCTCCCAAGGTAATTTGAAATGTTTCATGAGTTGAACTCAAACATTTGTAGATCACGTGCTTGTTATTCATCCATCCTTCTTCCTTATCCACCTATTTCTTCTTCTTTTCCCTACTCTAAAACTTTCTATCTATGCATTCCTTCATCTTTCCTCTCTTTCTTCCCCTCCTGAAATTCACCTTGCTATACCATGGTTCATCTTTCCATCCCACTTTATCATTCTCAGCACTTGCACACAAATTAGCATTAAAAAATTCATGGAAATCAACGAATTCTATTTGCACATCTTTCTCACCTATTTCTCCTTCACCCTCTTCTTCTATGTCAACAAAATTCATCATACCTTGATGTATTTCAGCTTGTAACTTGTTATTTCTTCATCTTACCATCTCCCTTTCTTCACTTCATTTTACCATTTCACCCTTATAAAAATTAGCTTCATTTGCAATATTGACAAAATTCAATAAATCAACAATTACCTCTATTTTATTCTCCTTGCTATAAATTTTCCTCCTTCAGAGAGGAATGTAATAGTTGCAACATCTTTCTTTTCCCCATTTTCTTCTATCATTTCTCCCTCAAATAATCTTTCTAACTTTCTTATCTCTTCTTTCAATAAGAGACTATCTTCTTCTTCATCATTCTCTTTATCAAATCTAGGACTATCAAAGTCCATTTTCTGAATTGCTGCAACTTTATCCACAACTTCATCTACTCCTTTGGAATGTAAATAATCATTAATATAATTAAATATTACCTCTTTTGTTGTTGTATCCTTATTTTCACCACTCTCTCCATTTTTGCTAAATTCTGCAAACAAAGCATCTTCAAATAAAACAAAATCATTAAAATTACCATTAAATTTATGATCTACAATGACCATTTTCTTTTAATTCTTTCTCCATCCTTTCTTTATGCTTCTTTTCTTTTCATTGTCCTCTTTCATGAGAACATTCTTCTTCCCATATCTCTCTTCTCGTGTTCTCACTTTCTCCATAATCATCTTTTCTAATACATCAACTTCAACTTGGAGCTTTTCAAATTATTTACAACACTTCCTATTTTCCAATTCTTCCCAATATTGTTCCCAAAATAAAATTCTTATGGGCCTTTTCATGACCCATCCCATCTTCGTTGGTATAGACTGCTTCACATCGGACGATCTGTCTACACACAAATAAAAAACTCCACCCCTAGGTCCTGGTGCAAATTGCCTCCAATCGACACTTCTACCTGCACACTCAAGAACACTTGCTTTGATACCACTGATGAAAGGGAAACTCAACCCTCATTATCAAACTCACAACACATACATGCAACTAAGAAAAATGCAATAAATTAACTCAAATATGCTAGAAATGTCTCATAATCCTCATTCAAAATCTCTTAAATTATTACAACTTCAAGGAATAAATGAAAATACATTCATTTACAATCATATGGGCTGATGGATTCCATTACAAATCTAAAAAGAAATTAATAAGAAATAGCAAGAAACAAATACAAAAGTCTTTCATTCAACAAATCTTCTTTCATAAGTTTTTTCTTCTACAACCTATAAATCATCAATTGAAACCTCTTCTAAAATTCAACCATGGATTCTCCAATCCATTTCCTACTTCAAATACCTCTTCAAAGCTACAAAAAAATATTCTTTTTCATCTCCCAACAAGAAGATATTCCTTAGAATGATGAGCTTCAAATCTGGTAGCAACAACCCTAAAAAAATGACAAAAATAAAACATATAAATTAACTCCACACCTTTCCTGTAACTCCCAATTTTCTATGCCTAGAAATGGACAATATGCCTTTAAAAATGAATTAAAAATCATTAATGTTGAAAAGACATTTTTTGTAACCTTCACCCACGATTGGCTAAGAAAAAGCAACCACTTCCTCACAAATAGGAGCCCTCGAATAGAAAAATCCAATCCACTTGCTCTTTGGTGTCTAAATTATTCATGCAAAAGTTGATGTAGCATCCCTTCGGTTTTCTACGTGTTAGACAGTGTGTTTATTTTGACAGACTCAGTTATTTGTTATTGTTTTATGATCGTTGGCTTTAGAGCGATGTGGATGTTATACTTTGATGTGATGATGCACTATGGATGTTTATGTTTTATGTTATGATTTTGATTAGCATAGTTGTTAATATTGAGATATGCTCATCTGTTGATTAATGGTGCTTTAATTTCGTTAGTCTTGATGTGACTGTATTGGTGAAGGGGACGAGATTACATCACTCACTTGCGAGCGCCCTGTGATTCCGTGATTTCTCTTCACGGTGTGACTACTATGTTATATGCATGTTCAACATTCGTCTTGATTACAGGATTGCAGGTACAGGACATCGTCTCCACCTGGCTTCACAGGTATGAGCGTGTCCATATCCCAACAGTTTTGTTGATTGGGAGATAGTAACGGGGTTCCCTTGTCAAACTACAACCTTGTCATAGTGTGTCGTCAGTTTGTGTCTGGTTTGTTGTTGAGTCATGTCGTCTTTGATGTTTTGATAATTCATTATCGGTGGGAATTATATGTGAAAATTAATGTTTAAGTGGATTGTAAATGTTAATTTATGTATTTTAGATTAAATCGTTATTTAATTTAATTAATTTTATTTTATTCAATTGGTAAGGTAATTTAATCTATTGATTAAATTTATCTTATTAAATGGATAAATTAATTAATTAAACTAAAGTTGTTGATTAAATTTATCTTATTAAATGGATAAAGTAATTAAGTAAATTTCATTTATGTGGTAAAGCAATTTAATCCTCACGGTTAAATTTATTTTATTAAGTAAATAAACTAATTAATTAAATTTATTTTGTGGAGTAAATAAATAAATTAATTAAACTTATTATGTTGAGTAAATAAATTAAATAATTAAAGTTGTTTTGTAAAGTGCATAAATTAAGAGATTTGAATTTATTTGAAATGAAATTTTGTTTTAAATTATTTAAAAGCAAAATATCTTGTAAATGCATAAGGGGGAAATAACTATGGTGGTTGATGGGCTATTTGTAAATTTTGACTAAGTGTTGAGAATTTATTGAAGAATTTGCTGGAAAAAGAAAATATCTTGGAAAATTTGCTGTTAAAAATAGAGGAAGGTTTTCTTTGTATTGGAGATATTTTATTTGGAAGTGAAGATTTTGGAAGAAATTTTAGAAGATTGGATTTTGCAGGAAAGCTCAACTCCAGTTCTCCTTTACTTCAAGCTTCAGAAAACAGGGTTTTTATTGCTTTATTGTTAGAAGCTTTGATTTTTTAATTTTGATGATGTCTGTAAAATTTGCTAAGAATTCTTGAAAATCTCTGTAGAAAAATTGAGAAAACCTTAGATCTTTATTAGGGCAAAGAATTTAAACAATAGGAAATTCAAAAAGGAAAAAAACATATAAATTTATGTGTTTGCATTTAAGTTTATTTTTCCAATACAATTTAGAAAATTGAAATTTACAGAATTTGTGTTTTGACAATTTTGTTTCTGTAATTCTCTCTATAATTTTTTTTTGTCCATTTGGACTATATGGTTGATATATTTATATATATATATATGAGTGTGTGTATATATATATATATATATAGGTTTATGCTATAATCTATAGGAAATTTCTTGTTGAAATTTTTCATCTAAAAATTCCTCTTAAAAAAAATAGTTTTGAAGTTCTGGGAAAATCGTCGTACGCGAAATGAAATCACGGAGACGGGAAATTTTAATAAAAAAAAAATTAAATGTAAAATTTAGGGTTGTTGGGGGAGCTACCCCCACAGCCGACCCCATTATGGGAGGCACTAGTTGTGGAGGCAGTGACCCCCATAAAGGGGAGGCTGCGTAGCAGCCCACCCAACAATAGGGTCGACCTTGCGTCCCTTGCCTAGGCGTGTATTTTGTGTTTTAAATTTTTTTTTTTATAAATTATATATATATATATATATATAATATATTATATATATATATTATTTATAATATATATAATATATATTATATAAATATATTATAATATATTATATATATTATTTATAATATATATAATATATATTATATAAATATATATATATATATTTATTTATATATATGTTTTATAATTTATAAATATATGTATACATATATTTTATATATTATTTTAATATATAATATATATATTATATATATATGTATTTTTTATTTGCATTTTTAATTGGCAAATATTTGGGTTATATTTAATGAGTTGGAATTTAAATTGATTTTTCAAATATATATTTAAATAATGTTTATATGTTTAAATATATATTTATATTTAAATACAATTATTTTAAGATTATTTTATTATAATAGATGTAAATATTGATTTTATAATGAAATGATTTCAATGGGCAAATGGGATTCTAATATTTAAATATTATTGGGAAACTGAAGTAAACCTTTAGATTTAAATTTATTATTGCTTGTCAAATGCTCAAGTAGTTATTTAATAAGGGAATGATTTTAAGGGAAATGGTTATTTGTTTTAAATGAAATGAATTTTTTAAGAAAACGATTTTGATTTATATTTCTTATTGGTTGCAAACGAATTTATGATAAGATTAGTCATTTTCATGTAATGTGTAATTGAGGAATTATAGAGTTAAACAATTAGTTATGATTTGTTCTTATTTTATGAATAAAATTGTCTCGAATTAGAAATGATTGAGCAATGTATTATTTTGATTGTTCACGTGCAATATGTAATGGCCTTATTTGGATTTAGAATATCCTAATATTAGATTTTATCTTTTGCTTGAAATTGTTTTAAAGTTATGTTTCTCTCATTCTTGTTGTTGGGGAAAATTGATTTATTGTTTATGTAAGACTTACATATGTGTTTCCTTTGTGGTGGGGCTGCAACTTGTGTTGGTTTGGCTTTTGAGTTTACTAGGGTAGTGCACGTGGATATAGTCAGTTTGAACACCCGGTTATTACAAACAAGAAATGTGATATGGTATGGATACCTGGTTACTACGAATAGGTTGTGTGACCTTATGTCTTAAGGTTGATATTTGTTATCAGTTTTGTGCATCTAGTCTACCCATGGTATTGTGGATTTGAACCGTGTGTTGTTAGTAGGAGAATGGTTCTTTGTGGGGGTCCGACACAAAAAAGGGGCACCAGGGTAACTCACTTAGGGTTTAATCAATTGATAACTTAAAAAGAATTAATGAAAAAATTTCAAACTAATTAAGATAATGAATTCCCCTCTCATGACTCATGCGCTTATTAAGGCTTGAGATGAGATGAGAAGCATAGTTTGTATTGGGGTCCGACGACCGGTAGAGGCAAGCTAGGGTAACCCAAGATGGGGGTCCGATAGCCTAAGAAGGTTGAGCTAGGGTAACCCATAGAAAATTATGTGTGACTCATCCTATGAAAATCGTCAGTCAGTTTGTTGTATTGTGTAGTTGACCATTGTATCTGGAAGCATTATAACCATCATGTTAGTACTGTACTTGTATAGTTTAGTATTGTTTTTGTCTATTCCTAGTGGTTGTATATTTTTCCTAGGAAGCTCTTTTACTATCTCCTAGCATGGGGGGTGGGCCTTCGGGTACCACTTGATTGGGTGGAATGTGCACCTTACACCGTTGGGTTCCCAGTTCTTGTTTGTGATGACAGGTACTTCCTGTTGAAGAGCTCGTGTGTACCTATGAATTTTGTAATTCTTTTATGTTTTCACTTGTATCTGTTGGATACCTTGTATTTGTATCACTCCTCAATTGTATTTGAGGAGAACCTTTGTAATTTGTAATTTTACACTTTTGTATAAACTATCTCATTTGGAAATGAGAATTGTAATTGTAATATTAAATAAGTGCAATGTATGAATGGATCATTATTGGACTTTATATCTTAAGTGATGTATTTTAATGTTTTGGATGTATGATATTTAATTCATGAGTAATAAATATAATTTTTCTTTAGTAACTTTTTTTAGTAATGGGTATTGTAAGTAAGTGTCATCACACACCTTAGAGAATGTATGTGTTAGTGTAGTTTACTTATTTAATTACACTTTTAAGAAAGAAAAAAAATTGTTCGCTTCCGTTATGTGTGTGACATTCTCTAGGGTTTCGTGGTGGGCGTTACAGTTGAGGAACAATAAATTAGTTGTAATAACTTGTAACTCCCCAAATCCCACACCCAAGAAGGTATATTTGAAGATTTTTCCTCGAAAAAGCCACAAAATGAGCTCAAATATCCAAAAATATGCAACATAACAACTTGGCAAAAAAATTATCAAATATTTTAGGCCTTATTACAAAATATATTCACCTACAATATTTAAATAACAAACTAATTAAAAAAATTAAAATTAAATATTTTTGGTTGATGCAAGATTGCCAGCCAACTATGGATGCTCCTACATCAAAGGACCTAAGAAAGGAGAGAAGAATACCTTTTCTTTTATCCTTAACAAAGTTGTGGAAAAAAGTAGTATTCCTATCACCTTCCTAGAGCCAATCAATGCAGGATTTCTACTTCCAAAATATCTCTTCCCATAACTCCCATTTTGCTAACTCTTTCACAGCTACAACTTCCAACTTACTACTTTCCTCTATTAGACCATGGTTCTAAATTTTTCAAGAAATAGAATCTAGTGAGCCTCATCCAACCTTTTTTCTTGGAATATATTACCAAAGTGTTACCTATTCCATCGTTTTAGCATATATTTAAAAAATTGGAGTCTCTTTGAAAATGAATACATCGCAATTCCATAAGTCAACTTCCCTTTATGCCACCAAACAAGCACAAGGTCATGAAGCGATGAACTCCTAAGCCACATAAGCTGAAATATGAAGGATTGTTTTTTTGGGTAGCTGAATAATCTTGTAGAGTTTGATTGACCAATGATCAGAACTTCTCCAGTATAATATCTCCGAACTGGTGATCCAATTATCTCCAACCCAAAATTTGGAAACCAAGAACCTATCCAAACCTTTTAGAGATATTATCTTCCCCACATCTCCTATTGAAATATAGGAAAATAGGTTCCTTTTTATTAAAATGGGGGTTCACCAATAATTTACTATAAATAGAAAGGGAAAATGTGGTATAATGCACCTATCTTCCTTATTTCATTAGGAAAAAGAGATCTCTTAAGTCAAGGTTGAATTTTAGCCCTTAAGTGAGTCAACCTTAAAGGAGATCTTGTTGTTTTTCTTATGATTTAGGATGGGTAAGTTTTCTGAAATGCTTTTGGGAGAAAGACTAAAAATAGTAAATAAACCCAAAAATGCAAAGTAACACTTGAAATCAGTAGATTAAACATTAATCTAACATAACCTACAATTTTTTGGCAGATCTGAGAAGGTTAAGTATTTTTACACCTTTCATCAAAATGTTGTTGTTGAGTGTCCCTTGGGACTCATTTTCCCAAGGAAAAATGGGTTTAGCTACAGGGGTTGAAAAAATTCTTTCACTATCCTCTGGTCCTATGTTTGCACTCTCCATACCTTTGAGTTCCACAATCGAGAATTCAGAAATAAATTTTGAAAGTGAGTTTCCTTGGCTTGACAACAACTTTGACAAATTTTGAAATTTTTCTCTTTTGATATATATTCAATCCTTCTTCAACCTAAGATTTGCAAAACACACAAGAGGGAAAAAATGTTTGTTTTTGGTGAATGAGGTTTTTCCTTGGTCAAACCTCATTTTGATAATTAAACCTTGAATTGAAACAATGAAACACGAAAGGAATGATGAATAAGAAAGTGCTATGTTGCAGCTCACCAAACCCTTGATTCAAAACCCTTGAAGGACTTAAACTTAATTCATATCTCCAAGATCTTTACCTTGCATGAAGTGGCTTGATTGATGATGTGATCTTGATGCTTGAATCTTGATTCAAATACTTGAAACCTACATCACAATGTTAGCTCCAAAAACATGCATGATGCTTGATAGCTTTGACATGATGCTTGAGATCTTGAATGCTACAATGATAAATCTACTCTTGAACACCTTTGACAATAATCTTAGGTCTTGTGAAGTATCTCAAAAAGTTATAGGATTTTAATTGATAAAAGACCTTGTACTTATAGGTAATTTTCTAATTTCCTAAAAATTAAACATTACAAGCCGACACTTAAAAATTGAATTTGAATTCATGATATTAAGCTTGAAATATTGAATGCTATAAAAAATGCTTGATAAATCTGCTTTTTAACACCTTTGACAATAATCTTAGCTCTCGTGAAGTCTCTCAAAAAGTTCTAGGATTTGAATTGATAAAAAGACCTTGTATTTATAGGTAATTTTCTAATTTCCCAAAAATTAAACATTACAAGCCAACACTTAAAACTTGAATTTGAATTTGTGATCTTAAGCTTGAGATCTTGAATGCTACTAAAAATGCTTGATAAATCTACTCTTGAACACCTTTGACAACAATCTTAGCTCTTGTGAAGTCTCTCAAAAAGTTCTAGGATTTGAATTGATAAAAAAGACCTTGTATTTATAGGTAATATTCTAATTTCTTGAAAATTAAACATTACAAGCCGACACTTAAAACTTGAATTTAGGACCTTAAGATACCACCAAAAACATGCTTAAAATTTTGAATTTGTGATCTTAAGGGCGAATGGGTCCTAACCTAAATTATCAGGACCTATTCATTTCAGGGTGTTAAAAATGATAAATGCATTAATTAAATTATATTCCCCTTTCAAAAATTGCAATTAATTAGGCTTGTAAATACAAAAATTAGGCAATTAGAAGCTTAATTAAGTCCAATTAATTAAGGGACCCAACCATAGTGTGAAAATGTAAAGGAGTACATTTTTTGACACTACACCTATTATTCCATGTGAACATACCATTATTAGTCTTAATTTCAACCAAGTTCAAGTAAGCAAAATTATCCCTTAGAATTATATAAGAAGGATCCAGTTGGGCTATACCTCCCCTCTTCTCCTCCAGACAATAAATGGCATTAAATCCCCACCCATAATCCAAGGAAGATAACGAGATAGGGACCACACATATCTAACATGAGACCAGAGCGAAGACTTACCAATTTTTTTTGTCGAAGCATAGATATTAGTAAGGAGGATAATTTCACAAGATTCCAAAATTGAGGTTGCCAGAGACATAGAGTGTCTACTAGAGATCCACCAAATAGGAACTATTCTACATGGATTCCACAAGCAAGAAACTCCACCAGAACTGCCTTGAGCCCCACACACTAACATTAACCTCTAACCCAAATATTAGAGGCCATATTCAACATACCTTCAATAGTCAACTTAGTCTCTTGGAGAAAAACAATATAAAGAGAATGAGTGAAAATCACATATTGAATAGCCTTTTGTCTAAATATTCTATTCATACCCCTTACATTCCATGAAACAACAATAATCTTTGAGGATAAGAAAAGTGAGAATCAATTGTTTTCATTGATCCAAATTCTTCTAACGTCTCACCAATTAATTTCACTTTTTCTTGATCCTTCTTCCACCCTACCTTACGAGGTTTCTCTGGAGGCCCTTTTTTAAGGATATTCTATTGTAGGCCCAAAGATGGTGAACTTGCTTTTATTTTCCTAGTTTCTATGACATCCCCCATTGTAGTAGGACCCAAACTAAGTAAAATAGTCCCATCTTTCTCCTCTAAAAGCTTACCAGTCCCCACCATCCCAAGATCCGATAGAGGTAAATCAGTATCCATCTTAGCCTCCTAACCTCCAATACAAGAAGAGATGCTATTAGCAATTTCTTGAGTAACTAGAGGACTCCCACCCAAAGAACCCTCCACCATCTGCATTCCCATAAGAAGCCCTTATTCCTAAAAAAAATCATCTAAAATATCAAATCTATTAAAGGTCTCATCTTCCTTTCTATCTCTGAGAGTTCTCTTTTGACCTCTGCCTTTATTGTAGGCCTTTACTGGAACAAATACCTCCTTATCAACCATCACCACCGACATTGGAGCTTTCCCTTTGTCCCCCTTAGGATTAGGATTAGAAGGGGCATTACTTGTACCTTTTTGCATGGATGAATCTAGGACACTTCCGCTATAGGTGGCCATACTCATGGCATATCTAACATTGGTATGGTAGAGCCTCATAGTCCAAATGTTGATTCCAAGAGGAAGACCCAATATAAATTTCCACAAAGTCTGGAAGAAAATTATTTAAGTCAATTTCAACACAAACACAAGAAAAATAAATTACCTTTATTCAACGCTTATTGAGATGGTCCAACAGGCTTCCCTAACAAAAGATCAATTATCCGCAAAATGTCACTTCTCTAAAAATTCAAAGGCAGATGCGAGAGATGTACCCAAACAGGGACTCTAGAAGGTAGCTTCTTTGTAGAGTTTAATATTTCATACCATGGTTTAATGAAAAGGCCCACCTAATTGTAGAAGTATAACCCTCCTTCAAAAGCCCTATTTCTATCTAACAAACAAGAAAAATCTACCATGAAGTAGTTATTGGTTGCCAACATAATTTATATGTCACCCTCAAGGTTCTACATCTTACAAGCCCATGATTCTAGAAATGGGAGTGAAATCTGTATCCCCATAAACTTGTAAATAATTAAGACGTGAATTCTCAAATAACTCACATCCTTAGCCACCGAGTCCCATTGGATCACTAATACCAGCCGATCTTGACACCTTTCTAGACATCTATTCACTTTTTGCACTCTAAAAACCCCATTCTTTGATGAACCCTCTCTAGGTTTAGACATATTCGAGGGATCAAAACCTCCTCCAATATGAGAGGAGGAAAGATCTAACCGACCAAAAGCCTCAAGAGTGTCATACATGGAAGAGCCTGATCTGTCACACATGCACCACAAAAGCCTCGGGGAAACCAGAGAATGAAATAAAACCATAAAAAATATGCCCAAGTAGCAGCAATAAACAACAAAAAGAGAAATCCCACGCCTCCAAAATGAACGTCCAAACGAACACAAGTGAACTACACATGCAAAAGAGGTACAATAGGAAAGAAAAGACAGAAAGAAAAATTTGCAACCCACCACAAGTTGTAGCCCACCAAACCAAAAAAAGTCCCCCCCCCACGTAGCCAAAGAAAGTTGCATACAAAGCTTAGACCATGCAACTAGGGTGCATGAACACTAGCCTGTACCCAAGCCATCATGCAACCACAAAACACCATGTCATGCACTTTCCTCATCAATTCAAGATTTAATACCATTTTTCTCTAGTAAAACTTGATGTAAATGGGTCCCACTCAATTTACAAATTGATTCCTATATATTAGGCATGGTTATGTGTTTGAATTTTTACATGAAATTATATAATATGGTGCATGGATTAACTTAAGAAAGAGTGAAGCTAGAGAGTTTCTTTCGGGAATAATAAAAAAATAGGAATATTTGCATAAATTTTCTGACTATAGATTGTGCATGAAAATATATATTAAACCTTCTCCTTTTCCTTATAAAACAAGGCACCAAATATTGTAAAAGGTTTGGCTCTTATTCCATTTCTTTGGGATAGTAGTTGATAGTAGTATTTTCTTAGTACCGATTTGAATAAGAATTTTTTAGAGGGAGATCTAATTTTGGTGTAGACATGTTTCAAGAATTAACAAGTGTCACGTAGTGGCCAATACTTGTCTTTGTAGTATTCTAATTAGAGATTTGTAGAGTTGGAATAAAAATAAATGTAAGTTTAACTAATGTGAATAAAATTAAATGTATTTTTTTTTAATTGTTGTATTTTAGTTTTGACTTTTGTATTTTGTGTTTTGTTTGATTAATAGCGTTGGTTTTTTATATGTTTTGATTATGTAATGTAAATATCTTGTTTGATGTTAAATATTTGAAAATAAAATAAATTGGAATATATGTTTATTGTTTGGTGTTATTTTTTTTCAAAAAAATTAAAGTTGAATACATTTGAATATTTATATAATGAACCCATTCATTGAGAGGAATAAATATTTATTGTTTGGTGTTATTTAAAAATAAAATAAAATAAAATTGAATACATTTGAATATTTATAAAATGACCCATTCATTGAGAGAAGGAAGTAGTTTATGAATTATTTGTACTATACATAACTATGACTAATAAAGTTGAAGTTGAGTTTGTTCTTTAGAATACATATTTGTTGAAATTAAATAATCAAATGATTTATTATTAAAAATAATTTTTAGATTGATTCTAGTTGATTTTGAATTTGATAGTGAAATCTTTATATTATAGTTGAAGTTAAATATACTACTAATATAATAAATATATTATATTCTAATTTAATATTATTTATTTATAAATTATATTATATAAACTAAGTAAATAGATAATATTGTAATATTAATATATTTTAAAATATTGTTATAATTATTAATATAGTGATTTACTATTATATTAATTATATTAATAGTAATAATATAATAATATTAATATTATAATTAACATAGTAGTCAATTAAGATAGTTTATTAATATATATAAATATATATGAAAGGAGAACCTACAAAATAAAATAACCTATATTATATTGTATATAAATATATAATATAAATTAATATTATATATAATATAATTATTATAAACTATTATATAATATAAATTAAATCTGTGTTAGGTTATATATTATTTTATATACCTATATATTGTAGGTTATAATTTTTTTGAAGAATTAATATAAAAAAATCTTATTAATGAAAAGGAATACATATATAATCAAATTATACCATAAAATATTAAAAATATAGATAAAGATATTAGTTTAATGGAAATAATATTACAATTTTTTATTTTATTTATTTATTTTAATAGTGTGAATCCAAATCTCTATTAAATAGTTAATTGATTTTTGTAAGATTTTCTTTAATAAAAAAATAATTACATACATAAAAAAAAAATCATTCTTAAAAAAATATCAAAATAAATCACATTTATTTATTTTAGAAAGATTTAATGAAATGATTTTATAAAGCAAAAAATGAAAAATCATTCATTAAAAAAATGTTTAATTTGCTTTATCCGCCAATAACACACAAAACTTTTTTAACCAATCATATGCACAAAAAATAATTTTTATAATTTATAAAGTTAAATATTTTACAAGTTGACTTTACAAAATTGAATTTTATTTTAATTTTTGTTTGAATATTGTTTTTGATTGGTTGAAAACTAAATTATTAATAACTAGTTAACTAAAAAAAGCCAAAGTCATTACAATAGTACTATGCCAATGACAAGTACTAATAAAGGTTTCATATTCTTCAAGATTTATTTTATCTTGAATTGTAGAGTGCACTAACTTGTTCTTTTTCTTTGAGTTATATAGAATTTGAGGACAACTAAATTGAAAATCTCTCGACTAAGTTGTTGAAGCTTCATTAAATTTGTGTGTGTAATATAGTAATCTAATGAATTTAATTCTATTCTCTAAAAATCCTTTGGATTTTGCACTTATTTTAATTATTGATTGAACATGATTGTTCATGATATTGTGGGTTTGAAATTAATTCCTTTAAAATTTCTACATAAATGCTAAAATATGTAAACTCGACCATTAATTTTGATTTTTGTCAAATTTAATCTCATTTTTATATAATTTTTGAGATTATGATAGAATAGAAATATAAAATTATAAAAAAAAAACCACAAAAAAGAATCACTTAGAAAATAAATTTGTTTCAAATTTTGTAAACCAATAAAGGCCCCTTGATCAAATATACCAGAATTTACCATGCGTGATCCTTGTGACCCAACTCCCTAGACCTTGGAGATAACATATTTTAGATTATTTATTCTTTCAGGTAAGGTAGAGTGATTTCATTATGCTTGTGTTGAAACATGTCAATTTGGCCATCACCAAGTACCTATTATATGGCACATATAGCTTTATTTATTATTTATTTTCATTCATGGTGGTATAATATCAAGTGTAATGATATTCCCTTCACTTGGGTAACATCAAAATTTTCATCATCATTGTTTTCCTCACTTATATTCTAGGGTTCATGGAAAACTTACTCAAGGGAATGAATCCTTATGAAGGATGTTTTCTCTTCTTTATTCCTCTTGGTATTGTCTTAAAATATATTTATTTCATAAATTCAAATATTTTAAGGTGGAATTATATTATAACCACTTGTGCATCCAACACATATGTACACACAAAAATTACTGGCATGCTCCCTACAATGCTAATATCATATGAGGTCCCTAGTAATGTAGGTTGTTATTATGTGTGCTTAATATGGTATACCTTTTAATATAATATGACCCAACTGGCCATGGAGATTTCTAGCCTATGTGCTTCATATAACCTACCCTTTAGAAGGATATAAAACACCTATTGAAATTTACCTTTCTAACCTTTTAGTAGCATATGAGCTACCTAGTAACATAGTTTGATAACCTATGTGATTCATATGGTCTATCTTTTATATTTTTCATGCATCACCTAGCAATATAACATGTTTTTTTGTTTATAAAAGGGGTAAAAACTTTATTAATAATCAGAGAACATTACAAAGCATCAACAGGAAAATGCCCAAGAACCACCAGAACCTAACAAGAAACAAGAAACCACATCATTCAACATTACTAGCATTTCCATCTTCAGAAAGAATCCCCTCCAAGTCGTGGCGGAGCTCCAGAGAAACTTGTCCCAATTCATCAACATTCCAACCCTCTATATGCTCAGAAGCCCAATGAGCCAAACAATCAGCTGCTTTGTTCCACTCCCTCAGAATGTGGACAAAAGACACCATCTCCATCAAGGAACTAATCTGCAAAATCTGCTGAACCAACCTAGCCAACTGCCAGTGAACACCAGACAACTTCCTTTCCTTTAGCAAATTTATCAAGACTTGCGAATCAAACTCACAGATAACCTTATGCCAGCCCAAAGCAAACGCCCGCTCAAAAGCGTATAAGATTGCCAAACCTTCCATAAGATTAATGGGTTGCACCCCCTCATGAACAGAAAAGAAGAAGACCGTTGATCCCATAAAGTCTCTGTCAATCCCCCCAACCCCAGCAGGCCTAGGATTACCCCGAGAAGAACCATCTGTGTTGATCTTCAAAATGCCAGCTGGGGGGGCATCCATCTACCCATCCTAAGGACCCTCTGTTGCTAGCGCCGACCTCTCTTGAGGCTAGCAAACACCAATGATGACCCTTGAATCCCCAATCTATCCACCACTGTAGCATCCCCTTTCTCCAAGGGAAACCCAACATCACATTTAGCAGCCACCGTTTCCTAAATCATACCCAAAATTCTTTGCCAAACTTGTTGCACAACCATCTTCTCACCACGGAAAATCCTACGATTTCTCTTTAACCAAATTTGCCACAAGATGAAAGTAGGCCCCACATACCACACATCCTGCAAAAAAGAGGCCATCGAAGGAGGCCTACCCAAACTACTCCAAAAGTCAACCAGAGAGGAGGCATGAACACAGGAACTGTTCCACACTCCCCACCAGAAATGCCACAGCTGCGAAGCAAAGGAACAACGAAAGAACAAATGAGCAGACTCCTCTTCCCCTCCCCCACAGAGAACACAAATAGACGGACCTTGAAAACCCCGCTTCTGAATGTTGTCCCACGTCAAACATCTATTCTGGGCCAAGGTCCAAACGAAACAATTACACTTTGGCCAAGAAAAATTATTCCACACTCTCCTCCACCAGGGTACCTCCACCTCCTCCAGCTTACGAGATAACAACACCTGATACCCAGAAGCAACAGAATAGACCCCCTTAGGATTAGGAGACCAAGAGAGGACATCCCCATCCAGGAGGGAACTGCATCGCCTTCTAGAAAGGATATTGTGAAGCTCCGTGCATTCTTCATTCAATCCAACATCAGGCCATTCATCAGGCCGCTTCCATCTCGCCAACACCAGTTGGTCATTATCAGAGAAGGCCATAAAATCACTCACCCTAGACTAGCCAGTCGCAAGAAACCTCTGGCACAGAGTCAACAAATTAGGGAACTGAGAAGTAATGGGAGGAAATCCATCCCAAGAATCAGACCAGAAGTGAGCCTTCGACCCCCCTCTGCAAATCCAGAAAAGGCCATCCTTAACAAGCGCCGCACCTTTCTTAAGCGTACTCCAAATCATTGAGCCTCTCCCTTCCAAGGGAAATCGAGGAATATCCTGCCAAGCAACCCCAGGGAAGTATTTATGAGATAAAATCCTAGCCCAAATTTGATCCTGCTCCACACACCATCTCCAATACAGTTTAGCTGCTAGTGCCTCCCCGGTCAAGGACGACTGCCTTAACCCGAGGCCACCAAACTGACGCGGGCTACAAACAGTATCCTAGTTAACAAGGCTCCACTTCGAAGACAACAAGCTACTAGCCCAAAGAAACTTCCTGGCTAAAGAATCTAAATCCTTAACAAATCCCATCGGGGCCACCTGAAGCATACATCTGTAGGTGGGAAGAGCCTGCACCACCGACTTGAGCAACTGAACACGGTCAGCAAAGGACAGCCACCTATGAGTCCAGTGATTAACTTTCACCCGAAATTTATCCAAAATATTCTGCCAAGAATCCTTAGGCAGCCTACCAACAGAGATAGGCACACCAAGATAGATCAAAGGAAGACCTCCAATTTGAAATCTCAAGATATGGGCAATCCTTCGCTAAATGGGCTCCGGGGTGTTAAAGAAGAAGATGGGGGACTTATCTTCATTAATCCGTTGACCCGAGGCAACAAGATACACATCCAACACCTTGCGCAAAGTGGAAGCTTCCCTAATAGTAGCCATACCCATCATAGCCGTGTCATCCACAAACTGTAAATGAGATTGCGGAGGCAAATCGCCTCCCCACCGCCACCCCTGAATAAGACCCAAATCAACATTCCTTCTTATCAGACGCCCCAAACCTTCCACAAGAAGAATAAACAAATACGGAGAAAGGGGATCTCCCTGTCGCAAACCACGAGAAGCTCCAAAAAGTTTAGAATGCTCCCCATTAGTTAACACAGAGAAGGAGACTGAGGTAACACAACTCATAACCCACTGAACCCATTCATTTCCAAACCCAAAAGCTCTAAGCATCTGCTGGAGGAAAGACCACCGGACTCGGTCATAGGCCTTAGCCATATCTAACTTGATGAACATCGCCTTCTCTTTGGAGCTGGCCATCGAGTGAATGGTTTCAGATGCAATAACAACCCCATCCAAAATTTTCCTTCCTTCCACAAAACCACTCTATTCCTCCGAGACCAACATTTTCAACCACTTTTTTAATCTCTCAGCAATCAGTTTGGAAATAATTTTGTAAATCACATTGCACAAGGAAATAGGCCTAAATTGACTTAACCTATCCGCCTCATCACATTTAGGTATGAGAGCAAGAAAAGTAGCATTCAAAGCCCGTAACATCTGCTTGTTCTTCTGAGACTCCTGAACAACAGCCAATAAGTCCAACTTAATAATATCCCATAATTCTTGAAAGAATTCAATCGGGAAGCCATCAGGGCTAGGAGCCTTCCCTTTCTTCGTCTGGAAAACAATCTCCTCCAACTCTTCCAAAGAAATGTCACCCATGAGATGCTCATTCATTTCCCTTGTGACCAAAGAAGGAATACAGGAAAGAACTTGAACCTCCTCAACAGAGCCACCATGCCCATCCTCCCTAAATAAAGATTCAAAATACTGCATAGCTTCATTCGAGATTTCCTGAGAAGAAGAGAGCTGCTCATCTCTTTCATTAACCAAAACTGAAATAGAATTACCTTGCCTCCTGGCTTTCACCGAGTTAAAGAGGAAAGCAGTATTTTTATCACCTTCTTGAAGCCACTCAATTCTGGCCTTCTGCTTCCAAAAGACTTCCTCTCTCAACTCACACTCCTCTAGCATCTTTAGAGCCCTAGCTTCATCCTGGAGCAAGCCAACCGTCACTCCCTCTTCCTTGATCACCCTTGTGATACCATCCAAATCAGCTTGAGCACGAGCCTTATCATGAAAAATATTTCCAAAGCATTGTCTATTCCACCGTTTGAGCTGAGATTTGGTAAATTGAAGTAATTTAGCAAAAGTATACATCGCCGTACCATATGCTGGTCTGCCAACCTTCCACCAATCAGCCACATGGGCATGTAAAGATGGGTCCCGCAACCACATGAGCTGAAACTTGAAGGAAGGATAACGAGGCACACGAGCAGAAGAAATGGCAAGCTTAATAGGCCAATGATCTGAGCCCCTCCAATCCAATATTTCAGAGCAAGAGGACCACAAGCCACCAATCCAATAGCAGGAAACCAAGAAGCGATCCAACCTTTCTGCAATGCAATTATCCCCCGTCCTCCGATTGTTCCAAGTAAACCAACCATTATTGGGCTTGATGTCAACCAAATTTAAAGTAGAGATGTTGTCTTGAAGAAGAAGCGCCGAGGGATCCAACCTTGCATTACCTCCACGCTTCTCAGCCAACTTAGCTATGGCATTGAAGTCACCAACCATAATCCACGGATGAAGAGGAACCATTCTACGCACATACCTAATATGGGACCATAGCAACTGCTTGCCAAGAAGATCAACAGGTGCATAAATATTAGAGAAAAGAACAGACTCTCCCATTTCAAACCAAGAAGCCACCATAGAAATGGAAGGCTTAAAGGACATCCACCAGAGAGGGCGAACCTTCCGAGGGTTCCACAAACAGGCCACACCCCCAGTAGAACCAAGGGCACCAACGCACTGGCACTCACCACTCCCCCATAACTTGGGCATCATACCTACCATACCCTCAATCGATAACTTAGTCTCCTGTAGGAAAAGAACATTAGGAGCATTACTTCTAATCAAATCGTGAACAATTTTTTATCGAGGGCCACTGTTCAAGCTCCTCACATTCCATGATAAAACAATCATTTCAGGGGATTCAAGAAATGAGAATCTAGAGTCTTGACTGACCCTGACTCCACCAAATTTTCCCCTGTTAACTTAATCTTTTCCAAATCCTTCTTACAACCAAGCTTGGAAGATTTCTCTCCCACCCCTTTTTTTGAGTCCTTTTGATGAAGACCTAAAGGAGAGGGAGAATTGACACTCCTCCCAATATCAATACCAGCATTTGAAACTGGAGGAGACCCATCCCCACCATCCTTCTTCAACTTAGCTACAAGAACTGACTCCACTAGAACACCCATGTGAAGATCCGTGACCATCTGAGAACCACCAACATCCAGTGCATCCTAAGTAGCCTCAGAGAGGAGACATGTCTGGCCTGTACTCAGAGTTCCCTGATCAAGGTTTACCAAACCCAAATTCACTTCCTGCTGGCTAAGATCATCTAACACCTCAAATCTGTTAAAAGTATCCTCATCTTGTCTCTCCTTCAAGGTCCTCTTCTAACCCCTATTCTTGTTGCACTCCCTGACAGGTACAAAACCATCTGCAATAGCCCCATCTCCTTCCCCCTATCAACCATAGGCGGGTTGCGTGGAGACTGAGAAGATGGGGGCTCCACAGGCCTAACCTTTGGACAACGTCGCAACAAGTGACCATATTCATGACAAAGATGACATCGAAATGGAAGAGTCTCATAATCCAAATGTTGCACCCAAGAGTAAGAGCCTGCACACATATCTATATAATCTGGCAAGGGTTTTCCCAAATCAATTTCAACATAGATACGGGCATAAGCCATTACCTTTCTATCTAGAGTTTGTTGCGAGGAGTCAACTGGTTTTCCAAGAAAAGATGCTATCAATTGCAGAACATCATCACGACAACATTCCACCAGAAGTCGAGGAAGTCTGACCCAAACCGGAACACGATTCAGAAGCTCCTTCGAAGGGTTGAAACACGCGTGCCAGGGTTTGATAAACAACCCCACTTGGTTATGAAAATAGGGACCACCCTCAAAGACCCTATTCAGATTAGCCATGCAATCAAAAGTGACCATGAAGTAATTGTTAGCCAACAACATAATGTCCATTTCACCCTCCAGCGACCAGGTCCATCGAGCCTAAGACACCAAAAATTGAGGAGAAACCCTCATCCCCAAAAATTTGCAATATAAGGAATGCCTGGAATAATATTCAATATCTTCAGCTATCATTTCAGGTGGAATGACCAGCTTGGGTCTCTCTTTACACTGCTCAAGACATACATTAACTTTAGTGATGCGAGATCCCCCTGACATGCGAACACCGCCATCTACCGAATCCTGAAAGAAAAGGCTATTGTCAACAACTTTTGTTGCATGCAACAACGACTTTGAGCCAATTGAGAAACGAAAAGTCCATGCCTGAAGGGCCCTGCGAAGTCTCCC